>JAOTIZ010004127.1:0-11346 GCA_027123425.1 Erythroxylum panamense | reverse complement strand
AAAACTAATGTGGATAGTAAGGAAGTAACCATGTGAGGAATTAAAGTGTTGAATCCTATAGCTCAAAGGGAATGATATTGTGTTTTATACACTTATGTGATGGTGTATAATTATAAAATTTATGTTAAGTAGTCATTTCATTGTATGTCTTTTATGTATAAAGGCTCAGAAGCTAGGAATCAAGGAGCCCGTACCTAGGATTGTTGAAGCTAAGAGAGTGTATACCTTCTTTTAAGTTGAGTTAGGGAACCATACTTCTCATATGGGATTAGATCACTCTAAGACATGTATGATGACTTGTATGTGAATTTTGAATGAAGGCAACGTACGGTAGAATTGAATTTCAAATGGATGCTATTATGTTTAGGTATTTAATAAACATCATTGTTTTGAACAACTATGCATTTGAAGTACAAAAGAAAAGAATAGATATTCAGTTAGCGTTGCATAGTAGGATTAAGGATACCGTGAGTGTCCTTAGCCCGGTTATGTGGCGGTTGTCATGGGCCTGATGTGGTACCAAGTCGTGAAACTTATGCTTTCTCTTCTCAAATAAAAGCTTCCTCATTTGCTTCAACCTAACTCCTCTCCATTCCATCATGTTATCACATTCACATGTTTTACCAAATTTGGCTCGATGTATCTGACTAAAACACCCGGCTCTTTGGTTTTATAGAGGGGCAGCCTCGGTTGATGTAATAAATTTCATAAGCGCATCCTTAAAAAATGGATATTTCTCTTGTTGCTATTACAGTAAAAATCTAGATGAAGCACAATCGCTCCATACATAGGGAAGAATTACCTCACTTTGGATTATACGTATTCTTATATGGGGTGTCTTAAGGCCAGTTCTCCATACAATTTGGATGCTCCCATATATAATCTAGTGCCTGACATTCATGATTGTAGTTGTTACCCCCACAAATGTCACAACACGTCATGTATATCGATTGAGCTTCCAAATACATGTCAATGTGCCTGTCGTTCCAAGCTTCCAAGCACGCCAAGAATGATGGCATACCATAATCCCCTTGAGAATATCATCCTCTTCACCCTTCCATTATGTTTAATAGCTATGATATGAATACCCAAATCCTAAAAATAAGCCTTAAACATAAGATAAAAAGGAGATCTATAAAGACAAAAAAATAAAAATGAAAATAAAAGAAACAAAAACTACTTAAAAATAATTAGATTAATAAAAATAAAGTTTTCCTAAAATTACAGTCCTCAACAATGGTGCCAAAAAATTGAATGATATGTTTTATTGTAAGTGCATTATGTGGCTGTAGCTAACATTGACAAGTACAATTCAATCCTATGAAGACTAAAATTATTAGTACTTACCATCTTTTTATTACCTAGTCTAACGAATTGTGGTGATAATAATTAATACAATTTAAAATTAAAATAATAAACTAAAATAAATAATCACAATTGACTAATTAAAATAAATATTATTTTTTTAATAAAAAAGATTAAACTCATAAATAACTGAAGAATACTTAGACTTCAAATACCGTAAGATTTCTTAAGTATTAACCCTTTTATCATGCAATTCAATTACTAATCATTTGTTTGTGAAGATTCCTATTTTATGTTAATATCTTTTTAAAGACTATTACTAACTAATTCTCGGTTAATTAACTAAATCTATTTTTAGTGAAAACCCTAATATTGCATTAATCAATCTATAAATTTCATTATTAGGTTTGACCCTAATCTAAAAGATTTATGTCGACCTATCTCTAAGTTTTCACGTAACTCCTTACAATTACTCCTTACAATTATGGTATATTTATTCATACAAAAGGTTTTTTCATTCTCAATTATATGAAATCATACATTGAAATAATATCAACGTATTAATTCAAGAGTTAAAACATATAATTAGATCGCAATGAATCAACAATAAAATTGCATTAAGTAAAGAATCAAATCACAAGGTCCATCCCAATTTAGGGTTCATCTAATTTACCAAAAACTTTTTAGTTCATAATCACATAAACTAAAGGAAAATCGTAAAATTAAAATAAACATGATGAAATCCCTTTTGATCTTCAGAAAATCCACTTTTAATTGATGGAAATCCACTCAAAATATGTGTTTTTGCTTGTTCTTTATTGTCTCTATCATTCTAGGAAGTCAAGTTTTGTTTCCTCAAGCCTAACTTGAACCTCTTAAGAACTCCCCAACTTTTTCTCTTTGTTTTGCCCTTTTATAGTTCGAAATTAAGGTTTTTAGAGTGGTCAAGGTCACCTATATTGCCATATGTATGATTGTTTTCCTCAATATTCTTTTAATTCTTTGAAAATCACAAAGAAACACAATCTCAGAGATCTACACAGTCATCCACATAATTGTGTAGACTTACACGAAATGTCCTTCATCAGCATAGGCCTCCTAAATACCTTATATTCTTTTGTTTTCTATTCCCATTTCACTTAGTTCTTATCATTTTTGTCAATGAAGGCAAATAAGACCAAAAATCACAATAAAAACAAGATAAGTAGCAAAAATAATAAGAAAGTCTCAAATAAAAAAGCAAAATGCATTAGATATAAGATTATAAATATAGTCTATTTAATATTTATCAAACTTCCCCACAATTAAACATTTAATTGTGTTCAAGCAAATCAATTTCGTTACTCTCAAATTAATAAGCAAAAAATGGAAAAGCGTTAAACAAAATTGATTATCTATTATTCAGTTAATTGCAAAGTTCATTGAAATGTTAGCATTTAGTTACTTACATCAAATTATATATCATTCCAATTCTATCCATAATTCTTAAAATTTATCTTAATTCACACCATTCCATTTAGTGGATAAAGTTAATATAAATAAGAAAAATGTTAAAACCTCTGAACACTTTCATACCCTTTATTAGAACACTAAATTTAAACAACATAAGAGTGTTTTGAAGCTTTTAAAAGTCACCTAGCCTTTTGCTATAAGGGTAAATACCTTATTATTAGTACCACTAGTTACTCATCTAGGTTATTATCTCAAATGGCTACTAGCACCACTTTTTAACTTTGACCTTTTGAAGGTACAAAGCTAACAAAGTGAAATTATTTATGTTCATTTACTTACATACTACTAAAATTTTCTTTTCTTTGTTTTATATTTGGGGTAATAAAAATGCTTAAAAAGAATTAACATTTAACTTTACACATGTAAAAACTATACATGAAGTATCATAATGCAAATTAAGTATCCGTTCTCAAAATTAATGAACTAAATTGAAAATAACTTTATCATCAAAACTCATAATTATTTGCCTAAACAAATCAAATTAAATCACAATCATATCCAAACTCATAATGAATCATCTTGATCAACATCCTATTAAAAAATCTCGAAGTATTCATTATTAAACTAATTATAGAAAAACTGACAAGCTTAACTACTAAATCAATCCCCCACACTAAAATTGTACACTATCCCTAATGTACAAAATATGTAAGAACAACAAAAACTAGGAAAAATAACAGTAGGAGGTGAGGATAATTGGTACTCTCCTAATAGGAAAAGATTATCAACCTTTGTAATTAAGATGACTACAATAACTCTTAAATAGCTTCTTTATTTAGGTCCTCCTCTTCACCTTCCTTTATCTCATTTTCCTTTGCTTTTTCCTTGTCTTCTTGAACAACAATTTCCTCCATTTCTTCTTCCTTTATCTTCTTTACCATCTCTTCTGCTTTCTCTTCTTAAATAGAAACTTTCTCCTTTTCTTTAACATCTAGATCCTTCCATTCCATAATGTTGTTCACATGTTCTACTAAATTTGGCTTAGCGTATCTAAATAAGACACCCGGTTCTTTGGTTTTATAGAGGGGTAGCTTCAATTGATGCAATGAATTTTATAAGGGCGTCATCAAAACGTGGATACTCCTTTTCTAACTATTGTTATAGAAATCCAAATGAAGTGTAATTGTTCTATGCATAATCATAAGAATTGCCCTATTATAGGTTATACTTATTCTAGTATATGGTGTATTAAGGATAGTTCTCCATGCACTTTAGATGCTCCCATATATAGTATGACACCTTATCCCTAAAAATGTCATAACTCGTCATAGATACCAATTGAGCGTCTAAATACATTCCACTATGCCTCTCGTTCCAAGCTTCCAAGTAGGCCAATAATGATGTCACACCATCCCCCTAAGAATACTATTTTTTCCATCCTTCAATTGTGTTTAGTAGCTATGATAATTAATACCCAAATCTTGAAAATAATCCTCACTCATGAGATCAAAAAAGTGAGCTATAAGGACAAACAAATGAAAATAAAAATAAAAGAAAAACACCTAAAATAACTATATTAATAAAAATAAAGTTTCCTAATATTACAGTCCCCGAAAACAATGTCAAAAACTTGAATGATATGTTTTACCGCAAGTGCATAATGTAGTTATAGCTAGCACTGGTAAGTACAGGTCAGTCCTATGAGGACTAGAAAAACTCTTACCTTCTTTCTATTATCTAATCTAACAAATTATGGTGATAATAATTGATCAAATTCAAAATTAAAATAAGAAACTAAAATAAATCAATATAATTGACTAACTAAAACAAACATTAAAAGCAAAAACAATAAGAAAAACAAAATGGTATTTATACTTTAAATCCTCTAAGATTTATGAAGTATTAACCTTTTTTCTTGCAATTCAATTACTTATGAGCTCCCCTCGTTTTCTCTTCATTTTGCCCTTTTATAGCTCAAAATTAGGATTTTTGGAGTAGACACAGTCACCCACTAGACCGTGTGCATGACCATATCCCTCAATCTTACTTCAATTCTTTGAAAATCATAAGGAAACACAATCTTAGAGAGCTAAACGGTCATGCTCACTTACATGAGCTTGTCCTTCATCAGCATAGATCCCTTTAAAATTGCTCCAATTCTTCTATTTTCTATCTCAATTTCACCCTAATTCTTCCCCTTTTTATCTATGAAGGCAAGTAAAACCTGAGAACATACTATAAAAAAGATAAGTACAAAAAATAAAAACTCCTAACTAATCTTGTTTACCTATCACTTATTGGAGTGATGCATTGCTCACAACAACTTATATACTAATCTTGTTTCCATAAAATAAGTTACAAACACTCCATATAAGTTATGGACAGGTAAAAAACTTAATATGAAAAGCCTAAGACTATGAGTATTTGTTACCTATATTGATCTCTCTAAAAACTATATGAAACTAGTCCCAAGAGGGAAGAAAAGTATCTTTATAAATACTAGGCTAGAAGTGCATTTTGAACGTCAATGTTTACAATATAATACAACTTGAACTCTAATATTTTGAAGTTTTCAACTTTAAAATTTTTAAAACATTTAGAAAAGACCTTAAGTGGATGAAAATTTTGACAGAGTTAACTCCTCGTCAATTAAATTATGCGTCAATGCTAAAGTGACATTATTTTTATATTTTTAAATAGAAAGTGGGCTTCATTGCACGGAATTAGCTTTTCTAAATGAATCAAAAAGTGGCAGTGGGGCCCACTTTTTGTTTTAAAAAATACAAAATGCACATAAGCATTAACACATTTAACTAACGAGGAGTTAATTTTGTTAAATTTTCTATCTATTTAGGATATATTTTGAACATTTTAAAAACATTGGACGTTTAATATTAACACTTTAAAATGTTAAGGTCTATTTTGTATGATGTTATAAACATTAAGATTCAAAATGCACTTTTAGCCTGAATATTGTAAATACTTAAAAAGATACATGCTCATAAATGAATGAGGTAATGAAGGAGTAACTAATTTTTTTATAGAAATTAAATGAATAGATTGATTGAAAGGAGGTTAAAAGCTATAAGCTTACAATTATGAAATGCTATTAGAAATGCAAAGACATAACCAAGTTAGAGTTACGAGTTGTAGTTCATAAAATTTTCCATAAAAGTATAAGCATATGATAATTCTTGCACTTCCATCTTTGTTATGTGTAATAAGTCATTATTGTGGAGTCTCATTATGTTTGATGTGAGGACCTAGGATGCGGTGGATTTACCCTTAGTATCTTAAAGTAGTGTTTTGTAAATTCCATGCTTGAGCCAGTTGAATTTTGCTATGTCTTTACATTTAAATAATAAGGAATTGTTCTCTAATCCATAAAACTAGTTTAATTATAACTTGTTCCTTATTTTAGTTTAATTATAACTTGTTCCTTATTCTTCTTAGTACCTTGAAAAGTTATGATATTCCTTTCTTTACATAATGCATATATAGTATAGCTAAAAGCCATTTTGAGGATAATTTATCACATTAAGTGATGACTGAAATAAGGATACCCACTAGCAAGACTAATCAACCTATGATGATGTACTAAAAAAACAATATTTTTGTTACCTGACTAACCATCAGGAGAGGTAAAACAATAGGTAGAATAATTAATAAGAGTGAGGAAGTTATAATTAATGCAAAAATAACCAATTGGAAGGTAACAATCATGTTTATAATCCTCCAAACTACCAACAAAAGAACTATACCATTTAATCCCCTTATTAGGAAAAAAATTATAAAAAGGAAAAGACATCTTATGAACTTGTCATAGGGATATTTCGGCCATTGATAGAAGTACTCTAAGTTAGGTTTAGGTTACAAATAGGAACAATTTGAGATGTCAAAGAAAGGTCTGTAAACCAACTTAACCATCCACTACCCTTTATGATTCCATTTACATTTGAGCTCTTTAGAATGAGGTGTAAGAATCTTGGTTTTTAATTAATTTTGTGTAGAGGGACCAATCTACTCAAATTTTCATACCATAACTAAGCTTTATTTCCTTTTCCAATTTTGCATTTAATATCATTTGATAAGAAATATCTTACCTCAATTAGTTGAAACATGGACTAGGAGGTAGTAATTTTAGATTTCATTTCCCTAAAACTTTTTCCTTTTAGATAGTCAAAGTGAATCCACTTGATCCAAAGAGCCTCCTTCTTTGTTAAGATTATTCAAATCCTCTTACCTAGAATAACTTTATTGATAGTTTAATTAGAAGGACTTAAGACCTCCTTCATCTTTAGGCAAACAAACTTTATCCCATTTCAGTTTAGTTGTAAATATGTTCCTATAGGCCTTAGATCATAATAACTTATAGTCATCCTTTGGATAAAAAGATATTGAAGACTAATACATATGTAAGGAGTTAATGAATGAGCTTATTAACTGCAATCTTTTAGAAAAAGATAAGGATCTATTATATTGGTTATTAAGCCTTTTGTGTATCTTATCCAAAAGGGAAATGCAATCTTTATAACTTAGTCTCTTGGAAGATATAGGCAGACCTAGATAGGTGAATAAAACTTCTTTAAGTTAGATACTAAAGACATTAGAGAGACAAGGTGTAAAGTGTTTGGCTTTAACTGAAATAATCAAATATATTTTGAGTTTATTAGTAGAGAGGCCAGATAACTTTTTAAAGGTATGAAGTGAACTAATTGATTTGTCATCTACCCAGAAAATAAATAGTTCATCAGCAAAATAAAGGCTAGTGATTCTTAACTTCTCACATTGACTAAGCTTGCACCAATTTGATTTTATGATCCATTAGTCTTAAAAGGGCTTTCATATAAAGGATAAATATGTAGGGAGATAAAAGATCTCATTTTCTCAATCCCTTCCCTCCTTTAATCATAAGTGTTAACTCTCATGCATTGTTCAATATTGTAATAAATATTTTAGGAAATAAAAAATCCTCCAATATATGTATAATGAAGTTTCAGTTTATGTAATAAAAAGCAATTTGGAAGTCAAATTGACTATGTAATTCTTATTGGAATCAAAATCCTTATGCAAGTCAACTTTGATTACACAATTTTTATTGGAGTTTTTCCTATTATAACTCTTAAATAACTCTGGAGCTAGTAATATATTGTCCCCAATTGACCTTCTTTATATAAAAGCTCCATGAGTCTTTTTTATTAGAGGGTTTAGAGCATTCTTTAACCAATAAGCCAGAAGTTTATGATTTTTGTATTAACTATTATAGTACGGAATAGATTGATAGTCTTGGATTAAGCTTGGGTCAAGAGATATGGGGATTAGATAGATAAATTTTTTTCAATCTCTTTAAACATTTTACCTTTCTCAAACAATTCTAACACTACATTAATAACAATTCTTTTTATGAGATGTCATGCTTTATGAAAGAAATATCCATTTAACCCATCAAGGCTTAAAGGCTTACTCAACTTTAGCTCAAACACTACTTTCTCCACTTCTTTATCATTAAAGGTGTCTGCATAGATCTATTGAGAACTGATTGGAGATTAATGATCTAAGGATGTTTATTAAGGAAAGATTATCCAGCTAGGATCCAAGGGTCTTATGAAAATAATCAAAAGCCTATTATTTCAAATCAAATCGAGAAAGAGCTAGTTCACCATTATGTCTTTGCAATGAGGTGATTATATTTGTGTTTCTCCTAGATTTAATGATTCTATAGAATAATTTTGTGTTTTTTGTCTCCTTCTTTGAGCTATAACACTCTAAATCTTTATCTAAGTAGTTATGCACTTTAAAAGCTCTTGTATAAGAGTTTAAAGTAATTCACTTCTCAGTTTAGATTCTAGGTATTCTAAGCTACTTATAGAGCCCTAATTATATTTGGTTAATCTTACCTCTTACTTATGATATAACTAGTTGAGTGTTGATAAATTTTCTTTATTCAGGTCCTTTAGCTTCTTTTTTATCATACACAACTTCTTTAAACATATAAAAGCTTTATGACATCTAAAATTTAAGAAAAGACCCTTGACAATTGCTTCCTCAAATCCTTTAGCTTCTACTTAGAAGTTGTTGAATTGAAACATAACTCTTTTAGGCCGACTCATAGATAAATTGTAGATTAAGATTAGATTTTGGTATGAGAATAATAGGTTCATGAATCTTGCTTTACTCTTAGGTAATTTATACAATAAATCTTCATTCACAAGGCTCTATTAATTTTCTTTCTAATGAGCTAATTTCCATTTGTTTGGTTACTCTATGTATAAAAGTTCCATATAAACTTGAGATTAATCAATTTTAGATGGTCGACATAATCATTGTTAAAGTTTCTCAAGAAAATATTACATTTTTCTTCTCAAGCTTGGATAGTGCTATTAAAGTCACCTAGGACAATCTAAGGTGCATCAATATAAGGGATGATGTTTTTAAGTTCTTTCTATAGAAAGTTCCTTTGGAAAGAGTGATTATCTTCATAGATAAATGATATATAAAAGTTGGCCCTTTCTTGAATGGGGATTAAGATGTGAATAATTTGATCAGATAAAAGGATAAGTGAGGCAACTATTTTTCTTGAGTCATATATAATGGTGAAGTGCTCATTTTGGTGGTACTGTGGTTTATGAGGATGAGCCAATTGCTATCCAAAAATTGTAACTTCTTATACTTTTATTCTTTAAGCTTGATTTCCAAAAGATCTATGAGCATATGTTTTATTTTATGTAGAAAATCCTTGAGGATCTATTTTTAATGTAATTGTTATTCATAATATTCTAGTGTAAAATGGACATTAAAGGGTGTTTTGGCTCTTAGTGCCCTTAACTCATTTCCTCCTAGACTTCCTCTTATTGCCTAAAGTGAAGTATTCAACTATAATTGTATGGTCAACTTGACTTTCTTGTTATTTCATCCTAAGAATAAGGTAATTAGAGGGTTGTAAGAAAGGATGCTCTTGATAGGGCTATGAGTCAAGAGCTATCAAGAAGTTGCTTTCTATGACCAAGCCAGGTTTTAGTGAGCTAACTTCTGCAAAAAGGTTAATCTTAAGGGCTTTATCTCTAAGATTAAATATTTTCTCTATGTCCTTTGAGGATTTTACATTTCTAAGGTTAGTGAGGGGAACATAAAAATTCATTGCATTATATCTCACCTCTATTATCTCTTGCATTTCTAGTTAATCTAAAGCCATTTGTTCATAGTAATTACCCCTTAAAAACTTCTTCCCTATTGGTTCCCACTGCTTCCTTTATTGTTTGAGAGATGGCCTTAATTGGTAAGAAACAATAATTGAGTTCTCAACTAGTGAGTCTCCTCTAGTAAACTTAAGAAATATGACTATTTTAGGTAAGTCTTTTTGCATATCTATAATTACACAGATCTTTGCATTTTTTTTGGTAGTAATAACAACATTATACATATATAATGGTTTTCCTATGAAGCTAGCTAAGTAGCTTAATCCATTGATTGTTCAACATTCTAGAGGAATGTTATAGATGTTGATCTAGATAAGGATTTGTCTTTACTTAACCATCTCCAATTGAGTGTTTGGTGATGGGCACCGTTTCCGAAACCTAACTCTTACTCTAATGCCATACATGTTGGATCCCAGGATTTGGAACCCAACTCTTGAACCATAAAACGTGAGCATATTCCAAAAAATCACCTTAACCATTATTGGTTCATCTTCTTCTCTGATAATAAACATGTTGGACTCTGATTCCGGAGTCCAACGATCATTCTGTAGTCATAAAGCGTAAGCGGGTCTTCTTGTAGGGTTATTTCAATGAACCCTTTTTAGCCATCATTCATTCTCCTAACATCTCAAACTATAAGGGCGAGCACAAACAAATCAAACGCCCAAATAACCCCTTGAATTTTTCATAAAAATTTCATGTATCTAGTTTACTTTGAAACAATAATCATCTCATTCAGAGCTCTATAGCTTAAGATATACCTAAAAACCCAAAGTATGTTTGGTAAACAATAAATTCATGCTCTTCTAATCAATTTCCTCATTTTCTTGCCATAAATCTTTTTCATACTAAACCCAAAAGCCAACAATTTTTATATAAAGGTAGGAAAATGTCTTAGAAATCTATCGCTTTAAGAATCACTTCATTCGGAGGTCGGATGACGAAGTTATGGCCAGAAGAATCCAACATGTTTATGTCCTTAATCATTTTGTACCTATCTTAGTGCAATTACCATACATTCTGCTATAAAGCTTGGATTGAGGTCATTCTTAGACCATTTGAAAGTAGAATTCTAGATATACAACTTTCATAAAGATCATAAAGCGAGATTCTACCTCTAAAATAGCAAAAATCGCAATTTACTGTAGCTATCCTGTGAATTTCCGTTTAATGGACATAAACTGGCTTGGAACCATTTTTCACCTGAGAAGGTCCATTTAACGGACATTGGTGAGATAGGGGGTCCTTTTTCACCCGAGAAGGTCCATTTAATGGACATCCATGTCCGTTTAACAGACATTGGGGTTCCCCAAACCCCTCCAATGCCTCTCCAATGCTTCCAACATCCTTTCTAACACCATAATCACTCATAATCTTCCCAAATTCACTTCTT
>JAOTIZ010003997.1:0-11353 GCA_027123425.1 Erythroxylum panamense | reverse complement strand
ATGAGCCTTATATCTCTCAAGCGGATAAGGGACAGTTATCAATGAGCCCTATATGGCACAGTTTAGACATTCGGTCACAACAAAGTAACAAATGAAAAGTGAGTCTCACGTGCACTGCATATGCATAAAATGAATGATTAAGTGTATTGAATGTGAAGTGTGAAATTGAATGTGAAAAGTGAAATAATGTGAAATGTGAATTATGTGTTATGTGACTGGGTGAGTCATCGATGATGATACTCATTGAGTTCGCAAAACTTACCCAAAATTTGAAAATATTTTTCAAGACTCAAAAGAATACCCCGTTAGGCAAATGGGAATATCCCTACAACGTACAAGTAAAAGATAGAGGTCGAGATCAGTTGGCGTCTACAATAATATTTCCTTTATTTTTGTATCAAATTAAGTCTTTCGCAATTATTGTAACTTGTGTATCCGAATATTTCTTTTTTGAAATAAATTTCCAAATTGGAAACATTTGTATATGGTTCTTGCATGAAAAATTGACAAGTATTTTGTATTTGTAACAGGCCCAAATGGCTATTGAATTTTCTGATGATTGTATTGCTATGATTAGAAATGTTTATGAAATAAAATGGGTCCGATTTGGTTATCGATTTTCGCACTTTATGTTTGTGGTTTCGATTTGTACTGAAATTTGAATGATTGAGTGCTATAGCATGCCATCCTAGCGAGGCATAGACTTGGATATCACCCATCGATGTCGAGTTCAGGTCTTGCGGGAGTGGAGTGTTACACAAGATCTACTAGAAAGATTTGGTATGTTAGACTGCAAGCCAGTATCAACGCCAATGAAGGTAAATGCCAAACTTCGAGCTACGGAAGGAAAAGTCTTATAAGATAACACGATGTACAGACAGCTCGTGGACAATCTAATCTATCTCACACTGACACAACCAGACATCGCATTCTCAGTTGGAGTTGTTAGCCGATATATGCAAAATCTAAAGAAGCCTCACTTGGAAGCAGTACGGAGAATCTTAAGGTATGTCAAGAATACCATTAACTATGGTCTCTTATATAAGAGAGATAGTACGTGTTAGGTTAAAGGGTACTGCGACGCCGACTATGCTGAAGATTGTGACACAAGACGATCAACAAATGGATACATATTCAACATTGGCTCAGGAGTAATCTCTCGGTGCAGTAAGAGACAACCAACGATGTCTCGATCAAGTACAGAAGTCGAGTATAGAGGTGCAGCAATGGTAACACAAGAATGCACATGGCTTATACAGTTACTAAAAAATCTAAATTAACCAACAGACTACTCGGTGGAGCTATTATGTGATAACCAATCAACAATACGACTAGCGAAGAATCCAGTATTCCATGCACGAACAAAACACGTGGAGGTACATTATCATTATATTCGAGAAAAAGTTCTCAAAAGCGATATAAAAATGAAGTACATCAAAACAAAAGACCAAGTTGCAGATATATTCACAAAGGGTCTCAGCGGAACAAAACATGAAGAGTTTTGCGAGCAGCTTGGGATAATCTCAAGAAAGACTTTGAAGAGAAATTAGTTAGTGAGGGGGAGTGTTAGAAATCACCAATTAATTTTTATAGAAAACTCTAGATTTGTAAAAAAAAATGGAAACATCACCCAAGTTGGCAACTTGGGCATTCCAGAAGTTTCAAGCAACTTCTAACAAGTTGTATGTAAGTCGGTGTAGCATGCCTAGAAATAGGCAAGTCTAGCACCATTTTGTTATATCACCACAAAAAAATAGAAAAGTGTGTGTCCTAAGTGTAGTGTGTGTCTGGGTTTTAAGTTTCGTTCTTCTGTTTTTGTTTTAAATCCTTTGGTGTTTTGAGTTTTGTATTCGAGTCCTTTTATTAATAAAATTATCGTTACCTTTTTTTTAACATGGAGAGCGCCCACAATGTGTCTATATAATTGTGGATCAAGCATAGGTTCTCCATCTGTCAATTGAACATCAAAGCTGGCTTCCATAGGAGGATGAACCGGACTTGCCCCATCCATTTTTGTTGAGTGTAGAAGATTCAGAAGGTACCGTTGTTGAGATAATAAAATACCAGTAGGGAGATACAGAATTTCTACACCAAGGAAATATGTCAATTTGCCCAAGTCACGCAATCGGAACTCAGTAGATAGTTGATTTATGCAGGTTTGAATAGCAAGATCATTATTTCCCGTGATGATGATGTCATCTACATAGACAAGAAGATAGAGCACAGTGGTATCGTGATGCTGAATAAATAGAGATGAGTCGGTGTGGGAGCCTGCAAATCCTATGGTGAGCAGGAAAGAACTAAGTCTGTTGTACCAAGATCGTGGTGCCTGCTTGAGACCATAGATGGAACGCTTTAGTTTGCAGACATATGAGGGATGGGTTTGATCAATGAAGCCCTGTGGTTGTGCCATGTAGACGTCGTCATCAAGGTGACCATTTAAGAAGGCATTAGAAATGTCTAATTGTCGTAATCGCCAATTCTTGGATACTGCTAAGGAGAGGAGGATCCTGATAGTAGTAGGCTTGATAACCGGACTGAAAGTGGCATCATAGTCAACACCTTCAATTTGATTGAAACCCTTAGCCACCAATCTGGCTTTGTAGCGCTCCACACTCCCATCAGCTTTATGTTTGATCCGGAAAACCCATTTACAACCAATGACATTGGCATGATGAGGTCGTGGAATCAAATCCCATGTGCCATGTTGAAGTAATGCAGTGATTTCAGCACTCATCGCCTCTCTCCATGCTGGAATTTTTAGCGCCTTAGTATAACAAGTAGGTTCAAGATCATTTGTGGCTGTGGTAGAAGAACTAATCGTAGTGGTCATGTAGGCGAACTTCTTAGGCTTTGGATTGGGACGCAACACCATGGGATGGGTGCGGCCTTGGAGATGTTGCGTAGGAGGGGAACTGTCCATAGGCATTGAGGGGGATTCTAGATTATCAGTAGGCATAGAGGAATCAGCAAGAATAGGTGTTGCTGATTCGGGGAGCGGTGGTGATTCTGAAGTACTATCATATGCAAGGATAGAAGAAGGTGCAGGTGCAGCTGGTGGAGAAAAAGACGCGAGAAGTGTAAGCCAAGGACCACTGTCAAATGATTCAGGAGGAGAGCCCAAGATAGAAGGTGTAGAAGAAATTTGTTCTTTGTATAAGAATCGGGTCTCATCAACACGAACATGGCGACTTAAATATAACCGTTGATCTGTGGGATTAAAACAAACATAACCATGATGATCTTTAGCATAGCCAAGAAAGACACATGCAGCAGTCCTATAAGAGAATTTGTGAGTGTTATATGGTCTCAACAATGGATACATAGTACAACCAAACACACGAAGATATGAGTAATTTGGTGCTGTCCCGTGTAACTTTTCAAAAGGTGTGGATTGATGTAAAAGTGGAGTAGGCAGACGATTAATTAAGAAGGCAGCAGTGTACAAAGCAAAATTCCAGAACTTGGAAGGTACTGCAGAATGAGCAAGCAAAGTTAAACAAGTATCAACCAAGTGCCTGATTTTCCTCTCTACAACCCCATTCTGTTCATGTGTGTGAGGACAAATAATGCGATGTTGAATTCCTTTGTCTTTAAAGTAGCTATTGAGTGATCTGAATTCCCCACCCCAGTCGGACTGAAACGTTAGAATGTTAGCGTCATATTGTCGTTCCACAAGTTTTTGAAATTCAATAAATGTTGGCAACACAGAGCTTTTCTGTTTTATGGGAAATAACCAGCAGTATCGAGAGAAATCATCCACAAAAAGAACAAAATACTTATCACCATAAAAAGAAGAAGTGGGAGCAGGGCCCCAAACATCTCCGTGAACTAATTCCAAAGGTTTGCTTGCTACTGTGCCAGTAGGTGACAAATGAATCCTACTGTGCTTTCCCAAACAACATGCCTCACATAGACTGCGAGAGGTATTTATTGACCTGCTAGGTAATTGAAATTGCTTAATAATGAAAGAAACTGTGGACTGCTGTGGATGACCAAGCCTCGAATGCCAATCTGGATCTGAATACTTAACAGCCTGAAAAGCACGATGATTGCTAAGGATGGGGTTTGACGCTGCCCCTGGAAGTTTATACACACCATTCTCCGCTGGTCCACTGAATAAGACCTGTTTACTTCTCTGATCCTTTACAGAAAAGCCATTGGAATCAAATTTAAATGAGCAATGATTGTCGGTAGCAAATTTATGAACCGAAAGTAACTGTTGTTGTAAAGTGGGTACATGCAAAACATTTTTAAGTTGAAATTGGTTTGCAGCAGAGGTGAGAGTTGTGTGTCCAACATGGTGAATTGACAAACCACTCCCATTACCTATAGTTACTTTATCAGGACCCTTGTACTCCTCAGAGATTTGAAGGGCAGTTAAGTCGGGAGTCATGTGATGAGACGCTGCAGTGTCAGGAAACCAATCAGTGGTAGATACTTGAGAAGTAGTAGCTGCATTAGCAGTTATTTTTTCCGAGTGTTGCTCGTAGCGCCTACGACACCACTTAGCCTGGTGATTATTCAGATTGCATATCTGACAGGGATTAGGATACCATGGCTTTCTTCCTTTGTTGTTATAGGTGGTATTGGAGTTCACTTTAGGTTGATTGTTGGAGTTGGAGTGAAATGGCTTGCTGTGTGAAGTATTATGTCGTGCTATATTGGCAACAATTGAAGATGGTTTCCTGGTATTGTTCAACAAAATTTCATGAGCAATAAGCCGTCCAGATAGATCTGAAAAAGATACCTGATTTTTCTTGGCTGAGAGAGAAGCAACAACGGGATGATACTCTGTAGGCAGTAGGCGAAAAATGTTAGCATTGAATTCATCAGGAGTGATGGGAATTCCAGTAGCGGCAAGCTCATCAGAGATAGATTTGGCTTCACGAAGAAATTGAGACATGGGTTTGTCTTCAGGAGACAAATTTTGCAGAGCCATACGTAATTGGACACGTCGTGCACTGTTACCTGCACCAAAGGATTGAGCAAGAGATTGCCAAGCAGCAAAAGCTGTGTCGATACCAGTAACATATGGAAAAATTTCTTCAGTGAGAGAGGATAAGATCCAACTTAACAGCAGTTGGTCTTCTTGCATCCATTTCAGATACAGAGGATTTGCTTCTAAAGCGTTGGTCGTAGGATTTGTGATAAGAGGTTGTGGTGATGGTGTGCCATCAATGTGATTGGTAAGATTGTAGCACTTGATGATTGGTTGAAATTGTGTTTTCCAAGCAAGAAAGTTTGTTGGTTTGAGTTTAATTGAAAGGTGAAGTTGAGCATGGGGTAACGTGGTGGACAGCGAGGGTGAAGAAAGGGTGAGAGCGTTGGAAAGGGAATTAGAGAGGTTGGCAGAAAGAGATGCATCTGCAGTCATCGGAGAAGAAGACGAAGGCGATTGTTGGTTTTCTTGAGTTGCCATATTGGCTCTGATACCATATAAAAGAATAAAGTTGAAAAGATTTTCTTGATTGATTACATTGAACAGTGTGGTATGAATATATATATACAAAGCTGTTACAAGTATCTGGCGAAGTATCAGTAAAGGATAGACACAAATATTATCGTAAGATATAGCTAATAAACTAACTGAGGATAAGAGCTATCTGAAGATAATGAACAGATAAACTCAAATAGTGCAGTATCTCTAACACCCCCCCTCAAGCTAAAGATCCCTGGCAAGGAGTCGTAGCTTGTTTTTGATGTTCTGAAAGCGACCAATGGACAAAGGTTTAGTAAATATATCTGCAATTTGATCCATTGATGAGATGAATTGAACAGAAATAGTGCCTTCCTTGACTTGTTCCCTAACAAAATGGAAGTCAATTTCGATATATTTGGTTCTAGCCTTGAAGCATGGATTGACAGCAAGATATGAAGCACCAACATTATCACACCAAATGATTGTAGGGTTGTTCAAAGGCTGGTTAAGTTCGTGAAGGAGGGATCGTATCCAAATGATTTCAGCAGTACTGTTCGCCACTGACCAACATTCTGCCTCTGTAAATGATCTGGCGACAGTCGGTTGTTTCTTGGCAGACCAGGAGATTAAATTGTGTCCCAAGTATACGACAAAACCACCAGTGGATCATCTATCACTTTTGTCGCCTACCCAATCAGCGTCACAAAATACTTGTAACATGGTCATAATCGATGGCATGATCAGTAAGCCATGTGATACTGCTTCTTAAATATATCTAAGAACACGTTTGCATGCCTACCAGTGGATTGTTGTTGGCACAAATAAGAATTGGCATAGTTTGTTGATCGTGAATGCTATATCAGGTCTAGTTAAAGAAGCATACTGGAGAGCGCCCACAGTGCGTCTGTATAATTGTGGATCAAGCGTAGGTTCGCCATCGGTTAGTTGAACATCAAAGCTGGCTGCCATGGGAGAATGAAACAGGCTTGCCCCATCCATTTTCGTTGAGTGTAGAAGATTCAGAAGGTACCTTTGTTAAGATAATAAAATACTAGTAGGGAGATAGAGAACTTCCACACCAAGAAAGTATGTCAATTTGCCCAAGTCACGCAATCTGAACTCAGTAGATAGTTGATTTATGCAATTTTGAATAGCATGATCATTATTTCCTGTGATGATGATGTCATCTACATATACAAGAAGATAGAGCATAGTGGTCTTGTAATGTTGAATAAAGAGAGATGAGTCAATGTGTGAGCCTGCAAATCCTTTAGTAAGCAGGAAAGAACTAAGTCTGTTGTACCAAGAGCGAGGTGCCTACTTGAGACCATAGATGGAACGCTTTAGTTTTCAGACATATGAGGGATTGGTCTGATCAATGAAGCCCTGTGGTTGAGCCATGTAAACGTCTTCATCAAGGTGACCATTTAAGAAGGCATTAGAAATGTCTAATTGTCGCAAGCATCAATTCTTAGATACTGTTAAAGAGAGAAGGATCTTGACTGTAGTAGGCTTTACAACCAGACTGAAAGTAGCATCATAGTCTACTCCTTCAATTTGATTGAAGCCCTTAGCCACCAATCTGGCTTTGTAGCACTCCACACTCCCGTCAGCTTTATGTTTGACCCTGAACACCCATTTACAACGAACGACAATGGCATTATGAGGTCATGGAACCAAATCCCATGTGCCATGTTGAAGTAATGCAGTGATTTCAGCACTCATGGCCTCTCTCCATGCTAGAATTTTTAGTGCCTTAGTGTAATAAGTAGGTTCAAGGTCATTTGTGGCTGTGGTAGAAGAACTAACCATAGTGGTCATGTAGGCTAATTTCTTAGGCTTTGGATTGGGACTCAACACCATGTGATGGGTGCAGCCTTGGAGATGCTACTTAGGAGGAGAACTGTCCAGAGGCATTGAGGGGGACTCTAGAGCGTCAGTAGGCATAGATGAATCAGCAGGAATAGGTGTTGCTGGTTTGGGGAGTGGTGGTGATGCTGAAGCACTATAATAGGCGGGGATAGAAGAAGGTGTTGGTGCAGCTGGTGTAGAAAATGATGCTAGAAGTGTGATCCAAGGACCATTATCAAATGATTCAGGAGGAGAGCCCAATATGGAATGTGTAGAAGAAGTAAGTTCTTTATATAAGAAACGGGTCTCATCAATACGAACATGTCGTCTTAAATATAACCGTTGATCTGTGGGATTAAAACAAAGATAACCATGATGATCTTTAGCATAGCTAAGAAAGACATACGCAGCAATCCTATAAGAGAATTTGTGAGAGTTATATGTTCTCAACAATGGATACATAGTATAACCAAACACACGAAGATATGAGTAGTCTGGTGTTGTCCCGTGTAACTTTTCAAAAGGTGTGGATTGATGTAAAAGTGGAGTAGGCAGACGATTAATTAAGAAGGCAGCAGTGTATAAAGCAAAATTCCAGAACTTTGAAGGCACTACAGAATGGGCAAGCAAAGTTAAACAAGTATCAACCAAGTGCCTGATTTTCCTCTCTACAACCCCGTTCTGTTCATGTGTATAAGGAAAAATAATGAGATGTTGAATCCCTTTGTCTTTAAAGTAGCTATTAAGTGATCTGAATTCCCCACCCCAATTGGACTGAACGTTAGAATGTTAGAGTTATACTGTCGTTCCACAAGTTTTTGAAATTCAATAAATGTTGGGAACACAGAACTTTTCTGCTTTATGGGAAACAACCAACAATATCGAGAGAAATCATCCACAAAAAGAACAAAATACTTATCACCATAAAAAGAAGGAGTTTCAACAGGGCCTCAAACATCTCCATGAACTAATTCCAAAGGTTTGTTTGCTACTGTGCCATTAAGTGACAAATGAATCCTACTGTGCTTTCCTAAACAACATGCCTCACATAGACTGCGAGAGGCATTTATTGTCCTACTAGGTAATTGAAAATAATGAAAGAAACTATAGACTATTGTGGATGACCAAGCCTCGAATGCCAATATGGATCTGAATACTTAACAGCTTGAAAAGCCTAACGATTGCTAAGGATGGAGTGTGACGCTGCTCCTGGAAGTTTATAAACACCATCATCCACTAATCCACTAAACAAGACCTGTTTATTTCTCCGATCTTTTACAGAAAAACCATTGGAATCAAATTTAAATGAGCAATGATTGTCGGTAGCAAATTTATGAACTGAAAGTAACTGTTGTTGTAAAGTGGGCACATGCAAAACATTTTTCAGATGAAATTGATTCGTAGCAGAGGTGAGAGTTGTGTGTCCAACATGGTGAATAGGCAAACCACTCCCATTACCTATGGTTACTTTGTCAGGACCCTTGTACTCCTCAAAGATTTGAAGGGCAGTCAAGTCGAGAGTCATGTGATGAGATGTTGTAGTGTCAAGAAACCAGTCATTGGAAGATGTTAGGGAAGTAGTAGCTACACTAGTAGTTATTTTTTTCCGAGTGTTGCTCATAACGTCTACAACACCACTTAGCCTGGTGATTATTGAGGTTGCATATCTGACAGGGATTAGGATACCATACCTTTCTTCCTTTGTTGTTATTGGTGGTATTAGAGTTGCCTTTGGGTTGATTGTTGAAGTTGGAGTGAAATGGCTTGTCGGGTGAAGTGTTATGTCGTGCTATGTTGGCAACAATAGAAGATGGTTTCCTAGTATTGTTCAACAAAATTTCATAAGCAATAAGCCGTCCAGAGAGATCGAAAAAAGATACCTGATTTTTCTTGACTGAGAAAGAAGCAACAATGAGATGATACTATGTAGGTAGTAGGCGAAATATGTTAGCATTGAATTCATCAGGAGTGATGGGAATTCCAGTAGCGGCAAGCTCATCAGAGATAGATTTGGCTTCACGAAGAAATTGAGCCATGGGTTTATCTTCAGGAGACAAATTCTGCAGAGCCATACGTAATTGCACACATTGTGCACTGTTGCCTGCACCAAATGATTGAGCAAGAGATTGCCAAGCAGCAAAATCCGTGTCGATACCAGTAACATATGGAAAAAAATCTCTTCAGTGAGAGATGATAATATCCAACTTAAAAGTTGTTGGTCTTCTTGCATCCATTTCAGATACAGAGGATTACCTTCTAAAGCATTAGTTGTAGGATTTGTGATAAGAGATTGTGGTGATGGTGTGCCATCAATGTGATTGGTAAGATTGTAGCACTTTATGATTGGTTGAAATTGTGTTTTCCAAGCAAGAAAGTTTGTTGGTTTGAGTTTAATTGAAAGCTGAAGCTGAGCATGGGGTAACGTGGTGGACAGCGAGGGAGAAGAAAGGGTGAGAGCATTGGAAAGGGAACTAGAGAGGTTGGTAGAAAGAGATGCATCTGCAGTCATAGGAGAAGAAGACAAAAACGATTATTGGTTTTCTTGAATTGCCATATTATGTCTCTGATACCATATAACAAAATAAAGTTGAAATGATTTTCTTAATTGATATCATTGATCACTGTGGTATGAATATATATATACAAAGCTGTTACAAGAATCTGTCAAAGTATCAATACAGGATAGATATAAATATTATCGTAAAATATAGCTAACAAACTAACTGAGGATAAGAGCTATTTGAAGATAATGAACAAATAAACCCAGATAGTGCAGTATCTCTAACAAGAGTTAACATGTGGATGCTTATGAAAGGTAGTAAGTACATTGGATTGACCTACTATGAGACAATCATATGGATATTCTATTCCAGTGTCAATGATACTCTCATCATAGCAATGGTGCAAGTATCCTTTGACTTGAGGTGCTCAAGGATATCTCATATATTGATCTTGTGCTTTGACTCTATTCATTGGTGTCTTTTAGGGGTTACTCATAAGGTGGTGACTAAGTACAGGTTGACGTACTCGAAGATAATTAAGTGTCCAATAAAGGATTTACTACTCCTGATAGAAGGATATAATACTCACGGCCTCTTGTCGGGGTCATTACTCGGAGTCTCTGGCTAGAGCAAATATGTGTCATGAATAGAGTCTTCAATGATACATAGAGTAATGAGATCCTCAAGACAAGATCTAATAACACTTGGACTAGATATGACATAGTTAGTCTAATAGGAGTTGATACTTTGACCATACTCTGAACCAAGTGGGGTACAGATGGTGAAAGGACGAATTGCATGGCAACAATGTGTATAGAAGGGTTGGTAGTTAAACCATTGACTTTTCTATCAATTGAAGGTTATGACATGTTGCTAGATACCACTCTTGACTTACTTGAATTAAGTGTTAATTAAGTGGCCAACATAACCAGAAATTTAATGGGGCACATACATAGGAGATTTGAATGATGAGTAAAATGGTCTTGAATGGTGATTCAAGATATGAGAGAGTGTTTCGAGATTATATCGCCATATGATCATGTTAGAAAACGTTACATGAAATAGATTAGAAACAAGTATTGTTGGCTTCCATTAATGCATGCTATTCATGGTCATTAACTTCTCATAACTTCCATTAGTGCATGTTATTCATAGTTATTAACTTCTTATAACTTCCATTAATACATACTTTCCATGATCATTAACTTCTCATAACTTTCACAAATGCATGTTATGGAAGACTAAAGGGTGCAGAAAGTTGAGATGATTTTTGTGCATCTTGTGTAAGACACATAAAAAGAAGGAAAAGAAAGGTTTTTTTTTCTTACATACAAACTTTTTCTCTCTAACTCTTTCAAGGGTTCTTGTCTTTGGTAGCATAAAGAAAGAAATCTCCTAGTGAGGTTTCATCCTTCTATCTTCGTGTGAACTTTCATTAGAGATGGCTTGCGGTGATTGTTGTAATTTACAACAACCTAATGTGGAGAAGATTGAAGAATGTAGGTGATCGCGGCTTATCGTTCAATCCTAAGATTGATCCTTGGAAACCGGTCAAAATCAATTTATACCAAGAATTGCA
>JAOTIZ010003923.1:0-11359 GCA_027123425.1 Erythroxylum panamense | reverse complement strand
ATCAGAAAAGGTTAGTTTAATTTTATCAATTTCTTGTTTTATGTTTCGAATCTAATTCTGTTAAAGTTGATTCTGTGAAAAATTTTAAATTCATTCCGCTGCGCTTAGATTCGATCTTGCGTTATTTTCCAACAGATAAAGCCCTCCAAAATACCACCCTCGGATATTAAACGCCTTAGGCAATCTTGTAGAGACGACGGTGCGTATTGATGAGGCAACGTTGCAGACGCACCGGGGTAAATTCGCTCGACTAGCTGTTGATGTCAATCTAAGCTCCCCGCTGTGGCACAATGTCGAATTGGACGGAGAAACTCTTCGGATTGCATATGAAGGCTTGCCTCAGCTCTATTATATTTGTGGGAAGATCACTCACGACACCACAGCCTGCCCACAACGTCCTCGATCGTCACTGAAAACTAACACACCATCGGGCAGTGCCTGTCAGGTCGAGACGACGCATGCAGCGCCAGCTCCGGGAGGGACACCATCAGACGGGAAACCATCGGAAGGCTACTCCTCTGGGTACGGCCCGTGGATGCAGGTTCAAAGGAGAAACCCAAAGCCTCCCATGCAATTTTCCTTTCTGACCAACCAACGCCCTGCCATGCAACAGTCGGCTCAGTCTGGACGAGACCGTGAGGTGACATAAGGAGGCTCGAGGTTCTTATTGTTAGCGGAGCAGGAATCTACGGACAAGGAGGTTGAGCTGCATAAGGAGGCCCTAAAGCCCATTAGCCCATTTGGCTTTGGACAGCGAGTAAACGTTGATCTAGCCCTGGCAAAGGGCAAGCAACCGCAACAAGGGCCCATTTTCCAGGCCCATGGGCCCAAACACAACCTAAGGAAAAGCTCACGAGGGATAGTGGTATCTACAACTCAACTACCCGGGGTGAAACCTCCCAGGCCAGGAACCCCTTGGCCAAAGGGAAGTATATTGTCCCTCCAATTCCAATTTAACCTTCCCTACAGGACCAGCATGTAGCAATCGAAATCCCCTCACACACGGAAATGGTTTGTGATACTCAAATTTTTTAGGATGGCGATCCGGGAGTTGAGACGTGCCTCCTCCTTATGGAAGGAATAGAGGAATGTGAGGCAGTTCGTATTACAAACGAGGGTACCACAGTCCCTCATACTGACTAGATAGACCGAGAAATCGGGCTGGATGCAACGAAGGATTTGACCCAGCTACTACCTGCTGAGACGATTGCATCGACGACACAGACCGTAGACATCCAGGCAGAGCACGTAGCAGGTACAATTAGTTTATAGTAGTAAAACAACTGTTTCCTGTTTTATTCTTATTTTATTAATATGTCGATTATCATTTGGAACTGTCAAGGAGCAGGTGGACCTAGATTCTTAGCCATCATGTGTAATTACCTGAGGGCATATAAACCTAGTCTTCTAGTCTTGTTAGAAACCCGTATTAGTGGTCTTAGGGCTAACGCGGTAGTTCGTTCCTTGGGATTTTGTTTCTCTTTTCGAGTTGAAGCAATAGGCTTCTCAGGAGGGATTTGGCTCCTTTAGAAGGCAGATTTTGATATATCTATAGTTGTAGCCCATCGCCAGTTCGTACACCCCACCATCAAGTACGCTTTGTGTGTGTTCGACTTCATAGCTATATATGCTAGTCCACAAATTGCTTCCCAAAAGCTCCTCTGGTTAGTCTTAAATTGGGTCGGGAGCTCTACCCATAGACCCTGGCATGTAGGCGGGGATTTTAATGCAAAATTAGATCACTTGGATAAACGCGGAGGGGCCAAGTCAACAAGAGTTGTGAACAATCTGTTTCAAGATTGGGTGCACGGGTGTGGGCTTCATGACCTGGGTTTTATTGGCTCCAAGTTTACGTGGCGACGAGGAATGATCCAAGCTAGACTCGATCGAGTCTTAGGCTCCACACCTTGGCTTCAGGAGTTTCCTCACCTGGTGAATCAATATCTACCCTTTATTGGCTCAGACCATAGACCTGTGCTGATTCATCTACACCGAGAACCTCCAAGACCAACAGGTTCCTCAACTTTTCGCTTTCAGAATATTTGGCTCACACACCCCGGATTTGATGATATGGTTTCAGAACATTGGTTACCTGTCGAGGCAACGATGAGCAAATTGTTAGCTACTTTCTCCAAACACCTCTTGAACTGAAACCAGCTAGATTTCGGTAATATCTTCCAGAGGAAAAAAAGACTTCTAGCTCAGATGGAGGCCATTCAAAAGGCCATGGCGGCTGATAACTCGGATTCTTTACTCGCCTTGGAGGATCAGTTAAGTGAGGATCTAACCTAAGTCTTGTGCGAGGAAGAAATTTTTTAGCATTAGCGAGCCCGATGCGAATGAATCTCTAAAGGAGATCAGAATACTAAATACTATCACACCATTACTCTTGCTAGATGAAAGAAGATGAAGATTGTGAGCCTCATCGATTCGAATGGCTCGTGGATATCAGATCCGGATCAACTGAGTCTGATCACAAGGAATTTCTTTGTTCACCTCTATACCGTTGACGAAGGAACTATGCCTTGTTTTTCGATCTCTGGCGCTTTTCCTTCACTTTCAAAGGAGGGGATCCGTGAACTAAATCTGCCGATCCATGACATAAAAGTGAAGAAGGTGGTTTTCGATATGAATCCTAATAAAACTCCGGGAGTCAATGGATTCAATGCGTTATTTTTCCAAAAACAATGGGGGAAGGTTGGGCCCAAAGTAGTGGAATTCATCAAGGAGGTTTTTAGCCACAGAAGCTGGGAAGAGGATTTAAATCATACCATTCTGGTATTGATCCCAAAAATCCCCTCTCCTACTAATATGTCTCACTTCCGTCCGATTAGCCTCTGCACTGTGTTCTATAAGATAATTTCTAAAATCATTGTGAATTGTCTCAAGAATCAGATGGAGCACCTTGTGTAGGAGACTCAGTGTAGCTTTATTCCAGACCGGCAAATAACAGATAATATCATCATAGCTCAAGAAGTCCTTCACTCGATGGGCAAGAAAAAGGGGAAGACCGGTTATTTCGTGATAAAGGTCGACTTGGAAAAATCCTATGACAGAATTTGTTGGGATTTTATTCAACACACTCTAATCTACATTGGCATTCCGGATCAGTTAATTAGAGTCATTATGAAGTGTGTTACGACAGTCACAATGCAAGTTGCTTGGCAAGGTACTTGTACGAATTCTTTCAGTCCCTCACGAGGTATTCGTCAAGGAGACCCATTATCACCTTACCTTTTTGTGTTATGCATGGAAAGTCTAGGTCATATAATTTCTAATGCGGTGGATCAAGGACTCTGGCAATCGATAAAGCTGATCTCTAATGGTCCGCCAATCTCTCACCTTTTTTTTGCTGATGATCTGGTCCTTTTTGGGAAAGCCATGGAGTCCCAAATGAGTATCATTACACGAACTCTGGAGGGGTTTTGTAAATCATCCGGGCAAAAAGTCAAATTTGAAAAGACTCGAATTTTTTTGTCCAAGCATGTCTCCCCTACTTTGGCGCATAGGCTCGGTCAAATCCTAAACATCACGACGACGAATAATCTTGGGAAATATTTAGGAGTCTCGTTAATTCATGAGCGTACCATGAGACTTACTTACCAGTATATCCTGGATAATGCACGCAAGAAAGTTTCAGGCTAGTGGGAAAAAGTTTTGTCTCTAGCCGGGAGAGTTACTTTAACTCAATCAGTTATTTCAGCCCTCCCAATTTTTACTATACAAATCGTGCAGATCCCACGAAAACTCTGCCATGAGTTGGAGCGCATTATGAGAGATTTTATTTAGGGATCAACGGGAGAACAAAGGAAAATGGCTCTAGTCAAATGGGATGCAATGTGTCAGCCTAAGAAAGCAGGGGATCTCAGTTTAAAGCGTATTCGCTCTTCCAATGACGCTTTTTTGACTAAACTAGGCTGGGCATTGCTTTCGCAACCCACAACGTTCTGGGTCCAAATCTTAAGGGCTAAATATCGTCTTGAACCCAACTATATCCCTCCCACGCTAGATAGGCCAGGGGCTTCAGTTATTTGGAGAGGCATCTCCGCAACTTGGTAGTTTGTCAGTCATGGCATAAGGTGGAAACTGGGAAATGGGAGGAAAGTTTTATTCTGGTTGGATAATTAGGTGACTGACTGGGGACCACTCATTTCAGTGGCGACCACCCCACTTCCTGAAAGCGCGCTTTATGCCACAATTGAGAAATTCACGAATGAAGTCGGTCAATGGCAGTGGCATCTTTTCCAGCAGTATCTCCCTTCCACAGTCCATATGAAAATTACGGAGATATATCTCAATCTAGTCACTACAGAGGAAGATACCATAATTTAAGGACAAACAAATCATGGACGATTCACAACAGCTTCTACCTATGATTTAATCGAAGGCAATACCACGCCTGCTTCTGGCAACCGTTGGGACTTAATCTGAAAATTGGTCGGTCCACGGTGGATTAGGGCGTTCCTTTGGCTTATGACGAAGCAAAAGCTCCTGACCAACCAGCAGCGAGTAACTAGACACCTCACTATGGATAGCAGATGTCATTTCTGTGGATCTGAAGAGTCCACTTTGCATGCTCTTCGGGATTGCCAACACGTGAAAGTCTTTTGGTGTAAATTTCCTTCTGAAGTGGTTGACACGGAATTTTTTAAACAAGATGTGGAGAGGTAGGCAACTTCCAATCTTCTGACACACTCCCAACTGCACCAGCATCCCTGGTTTATTATCTATGGAGTTGCTTGTTTGGCAATGGTGTAACAAAAGTATCTTTGAAGTTGACTTTGAGTGGCCAGCAGACGGGACTAGGGCAGTTATAGACTACGCCACTTGGATACTTAGGGCAAGGGTAGTGGAAAGCTATGTTTACAGAGATCAGGGTTTACCCGTTGGTCATTTTATGGGTTGGACCAAACCGATGGAAGGATGGGTCAAGCTAAATAATGATGGAACGATTAAATATAGGCCAAATATTGCTGCTGCTGGAGGATTGATAAGGGATTGTCATGGTCAGTGGTGCACGGGATTTCTCCAACACATTGGACAGGCTTCGTCGATAGCTGCTGAACTATGGGGAGTCCATTCAGGACTTACCCTAGCATGGACGATTGGATATCAATGAGTGATCGTCGAAGTGGATTCACTAGAGGTGATCAATATTCTTTCCTCTTCTATTATTCCCTCGACTGAGTATTCTTTCTTGGTGGTAGGTACTCGATGACTACTCCATCGAACATAAGAGGTGAAGTTCCAGCACGTGTATCGCGAAGGAAACCAGTGTGCTGATAGTTTGGCCTCTATCGCCGCGTTATCAAGCCTAGTACTCCATCTCCTGCGGGAGCCTCCAATTCCAGTCATGGCTCACTTAAAACATGATCAGCACAAAGTCTTGTACTGTAGATCCCTGCGTTAGTTAGGGTGTTTGTTTACATTGTTTTGTTTTATTCTCCTTTGTACTAAAAAAAAGGCCTCTCTATAGCCACTTACTTTAAAAAGTTGAAGGTGATGTGGGAGGAACTTCCTGGTTATATGACCTTTCCAATTTTTCGATGCGGAGGATGCATTTGCAATCTCCCAAAAGAATTTCTTGAACAACAGGAGAAGGAAAAAGTTCATGAATTCTTGATGGGGCTAGACACGACCCTATATGACAGGTTGCATACAAATATTCTAAGTACAAACCCGTTGCCCAGATTGAGTAGGGCTTATTTCCTTGTGACCCAAAAAGAGAGACACAAGCAGGTTGCAAGGGAAAGAGAGGAGAGGGTGGAGGCTGTTGGGTTCACTATTCAAGCTCCTTCATCGCCACAATTGACGCCATTGGTTGCCCAAGTAGCAGCTGAAGGAGAGAGGTCGTCGTTGGTGTGTTCTCTCACTACAAGAAGAATGGGCATCTGATGAAAGATTGTTTCCAGATCAATGGATACCTAGATTGGTGGTTTTCTGGTGTTCGAGGCAGCAGTGGATGAGGACATGGTGGATGAGGCACTGCAGGTAGAGGACATACTGTAGGAGCAGCGCAAGTCATGGTAAATGTTGAGCAAGCAAGTGGAAGTTCGAGTGCCACTGATGCTCGGGTAGCTTCTGATGATTGAATTAGCTTTCCTAATCTCTCCAATGATGACTAAGTTGCCTTGATGAAATGATAAACTCCCATAAGATGTCTAATTCCAGCAACGAAAAATTATCTGCTAAGCAATTGAAATCTTAGTGATTGTTGGATATAGGTGCTTCACATTACATGACGGGAAATCTACATTTCTTTGACAAATATTCATGAACTCGTTCCATCACCAGTGACTCTTCCCAATGGAGATACGACTAATGCAGTCTTATAAGGTACCGTCGACCTTAGCAGTGATTTGATTTTAAAACATGTTTTATAAGTGCCTCAATTGAATTGTGATCTTGTTTCGCTGGCACTAATGCTACTTGATATTAAGTATGTTATAACGTTAACTGACAATTTGCGTGTGATATAGGACCACACTTTGAGGACCCTAATTGGTGCGGGTGAGCAGGGGGATGGGGTGTACTATTTTCGAGGTGTGACGTAGGCTCGTGTGCATCGTGTAATGGCTTCGGACTCTTTTGAATTATGACATAGGCATATGGGACATTCTTCTCTTCAAGTATCGAAGTTAGTTCCTTGTGTTAGTGGTAGTGATCATGACATCGAGAATAAGACTTGTGATATTTGTCAACGTGCATAACAAACTCTTGACAGTTTTCCTTTGAGCAATAGTAAAGCAATTGAGCTTTTTGGTTTGATTCATTTAAGGTCTATATTGGACCAATTTTTTTTGTGGTACTTGTTACTTTCTCACTATTGTTGATGATTTTCGAGAGCTGCTTGGGTTTATTTAATGGCTTACAAGACAGACGTAGTGGGTATTATGCAAAATTTTGTGTAATGGTCAAAACTCAATTTCACATATGTGTTAAGGTGCTTCGTAATGACAATGGTACTGAATTTAGCCCTCTTAAATCATATTTTGCATAACATAGCATAATATTTCAAACTTCTTGTGTGGGAACTCCATAACAAAATGGAAGAATTGAACAAAGCCACTGACATATTTTGAATGTTGCTAGAGCACTTAGATTTCGGGCTTTTTTACTTATACATTTTTGTGAAGCATGTATTCTCACTGCAGGACATTTAATTAACCGCACACCAACCTTGCTTAATAATGGAAAACCCCCGATGAAGTGTTGTTCAGGAAACCTCTTTCTTATGAACCTATTCAGACTTTTGGGTGTTTACGTTATGCTCATAATAAGAATCGGACAAAGATAAATTAGCGTCAAAAAGTAGACGTTGTGTTTTTGTTGGTTACCCACATACTCAAAAGGGTTGGAGGCTATATGACATTGATACAGGTGATTTTTTTGTTTCTCAAGATGTTCACTTTGTAGAGGATAAATTCCCATTTTGGCGTACTGATGTGTAACAACTCGAACCTCAGCCTAGCAGTGCCTACACTTAGCCTATTTTGATGGTGTTATGCACATGGAAACTCCTCTAGTTGATCTAGATCTTCATGATGCTAGTAGGACCCGTGATTACAGGGGGAGTAATGATATTAAGGCTGAACATTCAAGCAACAGGGGGAGTGAGCCTCCTAAGGTCATTGCTGAGTCTACAGAAGAATAAAGGAAGGAGCAGGTGTCTTCTCCGTGAGATGGTAATGAACATACTTACCTTGATGCTTTGCAACCTCCACATGATGTCTCATCTAATCCTTCGCTTGGATGGGGACACCACGCCAAGCAACCATCCACACGCCTGTGCAACTATATCACTAATACGATGCATTATGTACACCCCTCCCAATATCCCTGACCCACCATCATAATCCTCAAGTACATCCTATCCTATAGCACACTATGTTAGTTGTGATAAGTTTTCTCCTTGACATCGACATTTTCTTGCAGCTATTTTTGCAGATATTAAACCTTTGAGATTTGTTGATGCCATGAAAGATTCGATATCACGTGATACTACGCGAACAAAAATTGATGCTCCTGAGAGTCAAGGTATATGGACCACTAAGACTCTTCCATCGTACAAGATTCCACTTCCTTCTAAGTGGGTTTATAAGATTAAATATAATTTAGATGGGTCGATTGAATGCTTTAAAGCATGATTGGTTGGTTGTGGGAATGAGAGGGAATTGATTATCATAAGACCTTTTCTCCTGTGGCCAAGATGGTTACCTTATGAACTTTTCTTTCAATTGCTGCAACTTGTAATTGGGAAATTTATTAAATGGATGTCCATAACGCATTCTTACATGGTAATTTTGATGAAGAGGTGTATATGCGTTTGCCTCTGGGTTTTTTGGCTAGTTATCCTAGAAAGGTATGACGTCTTCGCAAATCTCTGCATGGTCTTCACCAAGCACCACGCAATTGGTTTGCCAAATTAAAAAGTGTTTTATAACCTTATGGTTTTGTGTAGTCTTATATGTTCACATATTGCAATGTTGATGTCTAAATATGTGTTCTTGTCTATGTTGATAACTTGCTTATTGGGGACAATGATGTTGACATGATGTCTCGTTTCAAATCTTATCTCAATTTTTGCTTTCATATGAAGGATCTGGGTATCTTGAAATATTTTCTAGGTATTGAGGTTGCTCGTAGTCCCGAAGATCTCTTTTTGTGCCAATACAAATATACTATAGATGTTGTTACTAAGGCTGGTTTACTTTAGGTAAAACCTGCCGGATTTCCTATGGAGCTAAACCACAAGCTTGCATTGCCCACCGGTGACTTGCTTGCTGAACCAAATTGCCGCAGGAGACTAGTTAGATGACTAATTTATCTTACTATTACATGACCCGAATTGAGTTACTATATGCATGTTCTTGGGTAATTTATGCAGAATCCACGCGTGAAACATTGGGATGCCGCTTTGCAAGTTGTGCATTATTTGAAGGGTTATTCGGGTTAAGGGAATTTGCTACGTGCGGATAGTGATTTTCAACTCTATGTTTATTGTGATTCTGACTAGGCCAGTTGCCCTCTCAACAAGCATTCTTTGACAAGCTACTTTGTGTTATTGGATTGCTCGCTAATATCATGAAAGCCTAAGAAGCAGCAACCGGTTTCTCGTTCATTTGTCGAGGCTGAATATCACTCCATGGCAACTACTACCCGTGAGTTGATGTGGCTAAAAGCTCTTTTGTGCTCCTTTGGGATCGACTACAGCCAACCTATGCAGCTATTCTGTGACAAGAAAGTTGCACTCTACTTTGCTTCCATTCTGGTTTTCCATGAACGCACCAAGCACATTCAAGTGGATTACCACTATGTTCGTGACCATATACAAGCTGGTCATCTTGTCACTCAACATGTTCGCTCTTCTAACCAGCTTGCAAAATTCTTACGAAGGCTCTTGGGAAACATCAGTTTGATACTTATTTCGTAAGTTGGGCATTTGTGACCTTCATGTTCCAACTTGAGGGGGAGTATTGGTTCATGTATGTAATTAGTTTAATTAATTTCTTGGGCTTAATCTATTATATGTACATATGTTAATCTTATATGCTAGGTTACATGAGTACCTTGTAAACATTTGTATATATTACTGCTTATCAAGGATAGGAATGTCAATAAGTCGGGCCGAGTCTAGGCCAGGGTGGCCTGTGGCCTGACGGGTCGGGATAAGTCAGTCTGTGGCCCAGCCCACCATGAGTTGATCGGCTCGTGGCCCCATCATAAATCTTTTTAAAGAAAAAAGCCAAAAATGATGTCGTTTTTTAAGTAACGGTTGGGCCACAGGCTGGGCCGGGCTGGCTTGTGCTCGGCCTGACCTTGACTCGTGGCTTAATTAGGCCGACCATGGTCAGCTCATGGTTTGCCCGTGACTCAGTCAACCCGAGCCAAAATCGAGCCTAGCTAAGCAAGTCGGGCCAAATTTGACATCCCTAACCAAAGGAATACAACAAGACTTTTCCCCTTAACAATTCTTTACATAATTATAGTATTTTGACATATACTATAATAACCTTAATGTTTTGCAGTTTCATTTAGTGGAATCCATAAAATTGAAGAATAAATGATGTTTTCAAGGACAATAAGTGACCCCTATAACGAACTTTCATAAGGTAACTCTTATTTGATGATTAGCTTGTTAAACTCCTAATGGGGAAACAAAATATAGTCCTGTTTAATTTCTTAGCTAAGAATAAATTGAACAACTAATATAGAGCTTCTTCTACTTCTTCTTCTTCTTCTTCTCTTCCTCCTGCTCCTCCTCATTATTCTCCTCCTTCTCCCAGTATGATGCTTTCTATAGCAATACTTGATGAGTGCCATTATATCTTATCTTTTACATATATTGTTATGCGATTTGGTTTGCTTAACCGTATCTACTAAAAGTGAAGCATCCAAATCAATTTTGTGTCTTTGTCATATTAATTTGGATATAAAATAGACTTTTATGTATTTATTTTATAATGAATGTTATTTGGTGAATCAGATAAGTTGAAAATTAACTTGTAATTAATTTGATTCATGTTTTAAACATACACGATTAGTTTAATTTTATCTATTATTAGACCCTGTTATTAATTAAGCCTTATGATTATTATAATCAGATTTTTAAACATTTAATCAACCAGAATCACACGCAGATTGAATAAACAATGACATACGTACAAATAAGAACACTAACCTTGATCCATTGCACAGCGGAAGCGTAAACAGCAAAACTTTATGGATTTGTGTTCTTCCAAGTCAAGATTCAAAAACTGAATGAATTCTCCTTATGGAACAGAGAAAACTAACAAAATCTTTTTCAAAAAAAATGTCAAGAGAAAGTCTGACTTGGGGACCACACCTATTTATAGTCATCTTTTGACTTACGGGCCATTGTGGGCCCATTAACTACAATGACTCGTAATGGGCTTCTACACATCAGGCCCATACGAATAATTAATTAATATTTCTGTAGGCCTAATTAATTTACTATAGTTAGATCACATTTTATTAGGCCTATTACCGAGATAGAAATCTACGTACATATATTTATACACGTGGCCCATAAAATTCTAACAATCTCCCACTTGGGCTACGTGTGTTTTCGAAAAATGTACATGGAAGAAAACCGAATGCGCACAAACTTGTTATCTCATTCCAGAAATTTATCAAACCAATTTGGTCCATCAATTGTACTAGTGTAGGATCAAAGCGGCTTTTGTCATCTAATTTTGTGACTAAACCGAACAATTGTCACAATACTAGCAGAATCAATGACATAGATCTAGTATGGATGCGTAGCATGGAAATTACATGTGATGTGATCATAATCATGTCTATTTCCAACTGGTCCAAAATTTGTGACTCAAAGAGC
>JAOTIZ010003841.1:0-11368 GCA_027123425.1 Erythroxylum panamense | reverse complement strand
TTGAAAACGTGCATAAAACGTCACGAAAATGCACATTCAAAGAAGATGCATAAAACGTCACGAAAATGCACATTCTGCGACGTTTTTTGGAAATTTGCATAAAACGACACAAAAATGCACATTCTGCGACATTTTTTTAAAACGTGCATCAAACGTCAAAAAAAGTCACATTCTGCAATTTTTTTGAAACGTGTATAAAACGTCACAAAAGTGCGCAATCAGAAAACGTGCATAAAACGTCACAAAAATGCACATCCTGGGACGTTTTTTGGAAACGTGCAAAAAACGTCACGATAATGCACAATAAAAAGTGCATAAAACGTCAATAAATGCACATTCTCTGACATTTTTTGAAAAGGTGCATAAATGTCACGAAAACGCACATTCTGTGACCTTTTTTGAAAACGAGCATAAAACGTCACAAAAATGCGCATTCAAAAAAGATGCATAAAACATCTCGAAAATGCACATTCTGAGACGTTTTTTGAAAATTTGCAAAAAACGTCACAAAAATGCACATTCTGCGACATTTTTTTAAAACGTGCATAAATCGTCAAAAAACTTTACATTCTGTGATTTTTTTGAAACGTGTATAAAACGTCACAAAAATGCGCAATCAGAAAACATCCATAAAACGTCACAAAAATGCACATTCTGGGACGTTTTTTGGAAATGTGTAAAAAACGTCACGATAATGCACAATCAAAAATGTGCATAAAACGTCACAAAAATGCATATTCTGTGACGTTTATTAGAAGCGTGCATAAAACATCACGAAAATGCACATTAAAAAAAGTATATAAAACGTCATGAAAATGCACATTCTGTGACATTTTTGGAAACGTCACAAAACTCACATTCTGTGACGTTTTGTGAAAAGGTGCATAAATGTCACGAAAATGCTCATTCTACGACGTTTTTTTAAAACGTGCATAAAACATCACGAAATTGCCCATTCTGCGACGTTTTTTGAAAACGTGCATAAAACGTCACGAAAATCCACATTCAAAAAAGATGCATAAAACGTCACAAAAATGCATTCTGCGATATTTTTTGGAAATTTGCATAAAACGTCACAAAAATGCACATTCTGTGACATTTTTTAAACGTGCATAAAATGTCAAAAAAAGTCGCATTCTGCGATTTGTTGGAAACGTGCATAAAACGTCACAAAATACGCAATCAGAAAACGTGCATAAAAAGTCACGAAAATGCGCATTCTGGGACGTTTTTTGGAAACGTGCAAAAAACGTCACGATAATGCACAATCAAGAATGTGCATAAATCGTCACAAAAATGCATATTCTGTGACGTCTATTGGAAACGTGCATAAAACGTCATGAGAATGCACATTCAAAAAACGTCACAAAAAGCCTCACAAAAAACGTGCATAGAATGTCACGAAAATGGACATTCAAAGAAGATGCATAAAACATCACGAAAATGCCCATTCTGCGACGTTTTTTGAAAACGTGCATAAAACATCACGAAAATGCACATTCAAAGAAGATGCATAAAACGTCACGAAAATGCACATTCTGTTACTTTTTTGGAAATTTGCATAAAACATCACAAAAATGCACATTCTGCGACGTTTTTTTAAAACGTGCATAAAACGTCAAAAAAGTCACATTCTGCGATTTTTTGGAAACGTGCATGAAATGTCACAAAAATGCGCAATCAGAAAACATGCATAAAACGTCACAATAATACACATTCTGGGACGTTTTTTGGAAAGATGCAAAAAACGTCACAAATAACGTACAATCACAAATGTGCATAAAATGTCACAAAAATGCATATTCTGCGACGTTTATTGGAAACGTGCATAAATGTCACCAAAATGCACATTCTGCAACGTTTTTTGAAAATGTGCATAAAACATCACGAAAATGCCCATTCTGCGACGTTTTTTGAAAACGTGCATAAAACGTCACGAAAATGCACATTCAAAGAAGATGCATAAAACGTCACAAAAATGCACATTCTATGATGTTTTTTCGAAAACGTGCATAAAACGTCACAAAAATGCACATTCTGCGACATTTTTCTAAAACGTGCATAAAACGTCAAAAAAGTTACATTCTGCGATTTTTTTGAAATGTGTATAAAACGTCACAAAAATGCGCAATCAGAAAACGTGCATGAAACGTCACGAAAATGCACATTCTGGGACATTTTTTGGAAACGTGCAAAAAACGTCACGATAATGCACAATCAAAAGTGTGCATAAAAAATCACAAAAATGCATATTCTATGACGTTTATTGGAAACGTGCATAAAACGTCACGAAAATGCACATTCAAAAAAGAGCATAAAACGTTATGAAAATGCACATTCTATGATTTTTTTTGGAAACATGCGTAAAACCTCACGAAAATGCACATTCAAAAAACATGCATAAAATGTCACGAAAATGCTCATTCTGTGACGTTTTTGGAAACGTGCATAAAACGTCGAAAAAATGCACATTCAAAAAACGTGCATAAAACGTCATGAAAATGCACATTCTGCGTCATTTTTTAGAAACGTGCATAAAACTTCACGAAAATGCCCATTCTGCGACATTTTTTGAAAACGTACATAAAACGTCACAAAAATGCACATTCAAAGAAGATGCATAAAACGTCACGAAAATGCACATTTTACGACGTTTTTTGGAAATTTGCCTAAAACGTCACAAAAATGCATATTTTGTGACGTTTATTGGAAAAGTGCATAAAACGTCACGAAAATGCACATTCGAAAAAGTGCATAAAACGTCATGAAAATGCACATTTTGTGACATTTTTTGGAAACGTGCATAAAACGTCAAAAAATGCACATTCTGTGACGTGTTTTGAAAAGGTGCATAAATGTCACCAAAATGCACATTCTACGACGTTTTTTGAAAACGTGCAAAAAATGTAACGAAAATGCATATTCAAAGAAGATGCATAAAATGTCACAAAAATGCACATTCAAAAAAGTGCATAAAACGTCATGAAAATGCAAATTTTGTGACATTTTTTGGAAACGCGCATAAAACGTCAAAAAATGCACATTCTGTGAAATGTTTTGAAAAGGTGCATAAATGTCACCAAAATGCACATTTTGCGACGTTTTTTGAAAACGTGCACAAAACGTAACGAAAATGCACATTCAAAGAAGATGCATAAAACGTCACGAAAATGCACATTCTGCGATATTTTTTGGAAATTTGCATAAAACGTCACTAAAATGTACATTCTGCGACATTTTTTTAAAACGTGCATAAAACATTAAAAAAAAGTTACATTCTGCGATTTTTTGAAACGTGTATAAAATGTCACAAAAATGTGCAATCAGAAAACGTGCATAAGACGTAACGAAAATGTACATTCTGTGACGTTTTTTAGAAACGTGCAAAAAACGTCACGATAATGCACAATCAAAAAATGCCAATAAAACGTCACAAAAATGCATATTCTGTGACGTTTATTGGAAACGTGCTTAAAACGTCATGAAAATGCACATTCTGTAACGTTTTTTTGGAAACGTGCAGAAAACGTCAAAAAATGCACATTCTGTGATATTTTTGGAAAAGGTGCATAAATGTGACGAAAATGCTCATTCTGCGACGTTTTTTGAAAACGTGCATAAAACATCACGAAAATGTCCATTCTGCGACGTTTTTTGAAAACACACATAAAAGGTCACAAAAATGTACATTTTGTGACATTTTTTTGGAAACGTGCATAAAACGTTGCAGAAAGGGCATTTCCGTTTTTTGCACATTTCCATAAAACGTAACAGATTGTGCATTTTTGTGTCGTTTTATGCAAGTTTCTCAAAAATGTCACAGAATGTGCATTTTGTGACGTTTTATGCACATTTTTTGATTGTGCATTTTCGTGAAATTTTATGCATGTTTCCAAAAAATGTCACAGAACGTGCATTTTTGTGATTCTGTGACATTTTTTGCACGTTTCTAAAAAACATCCCATAATGTGCATTTTGTGACGTTTTATGCATGTTTTTTGAATGTACAATTTTGTGACATTTTATATACGTTTCTAAAAAATGCCACAAAATGGGCATTTTTTCTGACGTTCTATACACTTTTTTGATTGTGCATTTTCGTTATGTTCTATGTACGTTTCCAAAAAATGTCACGGAATGTGTATTTTCGTTATGTTTTATGCACATTTCCAAAAAACTTCACAGCATGTGCATTTTTGTGACGTTTTATGCATGTTTTTTGAATGTGAATTTTTGCGACGTTTTATGCACATTTCCAAAAAAGTCACAAAATGTGCACTTTTGTGAAGTTTCATGCATGTTTTTTGAATGTGTATTTTCGTCACGTTTTATGCACGTTTTTTGAATGTGCAATTTTGTGACTTTTTATGCGCGTTTTCAAAAAATTTCGCAGAATGTCCATTTTCGTGACGTTTTATGCACGTTTTTTGAATGTGAACTTTTGTGACGTTTTATGCACGTTTCCAAACGACGTCACAACAAGTGCATTTTTGTGGCATTTTGTGCATTTTTTTGAATGTGCATTTCCACGACATTTGATACACATTTCCGAAAAGGTCACAAAATGTGCATTTTTGTGAAGTTTTATGCACGTTTTTTGAATGTGCATTTTCGTTATGTTTTATGCATTTTTCTTAAAAATGTCACAGAATGTGCATTTTATGACTTTTTACGCACGTTTCCAAAAAATGTCACAGAATGTGCATTTTTGTGACGTTTTATGCATGTTTCCAAAAAGACATAACAGAATGTGCATTTTTGTGACGTTTAATTGTACGTTTTTTGAATGTGCATTTTCGTGATGTTTTATGCAGGTTTCCTAAAAAACATCACAGAATGTGCATTTTTGTGACGTTTTATGCGTATTTTTTAAATGTGCATTTTTGTGATTTTTTATGCAGGTTTCCTAAAAAACCTTACAGAATGTGCTTTTTCGTGATGTTTTATGAACGTTTTTTGAATGTGCATGTTCCTAAATTTTTATGCACGATTCCAAAAAATGTCGCAGAATGTGCATTTTCGTGACGTTTTAAGCACGTTTTTTGAATGTGCAATTTTGTGATGTTTTATGCACATTTTGAAACGTCGCATCATGTACATTTTCGTGACATTTTTTGAACGTGAATTTTTGTGACGTTTTATGCACGTTTCTAAAAAATATCACAGAATGTGCATTTTATGACGTTTTACGCACGTTTTCAAAAAATATCACAGAATGTGCATTTTCATGACGTTTTATTTACATTTTTTGAATGTTTATTTTCATTACGTTTTATTCACGTTTCTCAAAAAGGTCACAGAATGTGCATTTTAGAGACGTTTTATGCACGTTTCCAAAAAACGTGGCAGAATGTGCATTTTTGTGACATTTTTTGAATGTGCATTTACGTGCATTTTCGTGACAATTTATGCATGATTTTTGAATGTGTATTTTTGTGGCTTTTTATGCACGTTTCCAAAAATTGTCAGAGAAAGCACAATTTTGTGACGTTTTAGGCACGTTTCCAAAAATGTCACAGAATGTGCATTTTTGTGACGTTTTACGCACTTTTTTCAATGTGCTTTTTCATGACGTTTAATTCACGTTTCTAAAAGACGTCACAGAATGTGCATTATTGTGACTTTTTATGCACATTTCCAAAAAAAGGTCGAAGAATGTGCATTTTTGCGACGTTTTATGCACATTTTTTAATTTTGAATTTTTGTGACATTTTTAGCACGTTTCCCAATAATATCGCAGAATGTGCATTTTTGTGACATTTTATGCATATTTTTTATCGTACGTTTTCGTGATTTTTTGTGCACATTTCCAAAAAAGGTCACAGAATGTGCTTTTTTTGTCGTTTTATGTACGTTTCTAAAAAACAACACAGAATGTCACAGAATGTGCATTTTCGTGACATTTTATGCACGTTTCCAAAAAATGTCGCAGAATGGGGATTTTCGTGATGTTTTATGCACAATTTTGATTGTGCATTTTTTTGACGTTTTATGTACGTTTCTAAAAAAGTCATAGAATGTGGATATTTAGCGACGTTTTATGCACAATTTTTAAATGTGTATTTTCTTGACGTTTTATGCACGTTTCCAAAAAACGTTGCAGAATGCGGCTTTTCGTGACATTTTTTACACGTTTTTTGAATGTGCATTTTCGTGACATTTTAAGAACGTTCCAAAAAATGTCACAGAATGTGCATTTTTTGTGACGTTTTATGCACGTTTCCAAAAAATGTCAAAAAATGTGCATTTCTGTGACGTTTTATGCACGTTTCCAAAAAACGTCGCAGAATGTGCATTTTTGCAACGTTTTATGTACATTTTTTCATTGTGCATTTTTGTTACATTTTATGTAGGTTTTCAAAAAAAATGTCTTATAATGTGCATTTTCGTGACGTTTTATGCATTTTTTTCAATGTGCATTTTCGTGATGTTTTTTGTACATTTCCAAACAATGTTGCATCATGTATATTTTCGTGACAATTTATGCACTTTTTTCAACGTGCATTTTCATAACGTTTTATGCACGTTTCCAAAAATTGTCACAGAATGTGCATTTTGTGACTTTTTATGCACGTTTTTTGAATGTGTATTTTCATCACGTTTTATGCACGTTTTATGAATGTACAATTTCGTGACTTTTTATGCGCGTTTTCAAAAAATTTCGCAGAATGTGCATTTTCGTGACGTTTTATGCACGTTTTTTGAATGTGCACTTTTGTGACGTTTTATGCATGTTTCCAATCGACGTCACAACATGTGCATTTTTGTGGCATTTTGTGCTTTTTTTTGAATGTGCATTTCCGCGACATTTGATACACATTTCCAATAAGCTCAGAAAATGTGCATTTTTGTGAAGTTTTATGCACGTTTTTGTGAAGTTTTTTGTGACATTTTTTAGAAATGTGCATAAAACCTCATGAAAATGAACAACCAAAAAATGTGCATAAAACGTCACAAAAATGCATATTTTGTGACGTTTTTCGGGGACGTGCATAAAACGTCACGAAAATGCACATTTAAAAAAGGTGCATAAAGCATCACAAAAATGTACATTCTGTGACGTTTTTTGGAAATGTGCATAAAACATTCCGAAAATGCACATTCAAAAAACGTGCATAAAACGTCACAAAAATGCATATTCTTCGACATTTTTTAGAAACGTGCATAAAACGTCACGAAAATGAACTTCTGTGACGTTTTTTGGAAACGTGCGTAAAATGTCATGAAAATGAACATTCAAAAAACATGCATAAAAAGTCACGAAAATGCACATGCTGTGACGATTTTTGGAAACGTGCATAAAACGTCAGGAAAATGCACATTCTGTGATATTTTTGGAAATGTGCATAAAACGCCACGAAAATTCACATTGAAAAAACGTGCATAAAACGTCATGAAAATGCACATTCTATTTCGTTTTTTGGAAACGTGCATAAAACGTCACAAAAATCCACATTTTGTGACATATTTTTGGAAACGTGCATAAAACGTCCCAAAAATGCATATTCGGTGACTTTTTTTAGAAACGTGCATAAAACGTCACGAAAATGCACATTCAAAAAATGCACGTAAAACGTTACCAAAATGCACATTATGTGACTTTTTTTGAAACGTGCATAAAACGTCACGAAAATTCATATACTGCGACGCTTTTTGGAAGCATGCATAAAATGTCATGAAAATGCATATTCTGTGACTTTTTTTGGAAACGTGCTTAAAACGTCACGAAAATGCACATTCTGTTTTGTTTTTTGGAAACGTGCATAAATCATCACGAAAATGCACATTCTATGACATTTTTTGGAAACGTGCGTAAAACGTCACGAAAATACATATTCTGTGGCTTTTTTAGGAAACGTGCATAAAACGTCACGAAAATGCACATTCAAAAAATGTGCATAAAACGTCACAAAAATGCACATTCCGTGACATTTTTTGGAAACGTGCATAAAATGTTACGAAAATGCACATTCTGTGGCATTTTTTCGAAACGTGTATAAAATGCCAAAAAATTGCACATCCAAAAAATGTGCATAAAACGTCACAAAAATGCACATTAAGTGATGTTTTTTGGAAACGTGCATAAAACGTCACAAAAATGCATATTTTGCGAAGCTTTTTGGAAACATGCATAAAATGTCACGAAAATGCATATTCTGTGACTTTTTTTGGAAGCGTACATAAAACTTCATGAAAATGCACATTCAAAAAATGTTCATAAAACGTCACGAAAATGCACAATCAAAAAACGTGCATGAAATGTCATAAAAATGCACATTCTGTGACGTTTTTTGGAAACGTACGTAAAACGTTACAAAAATGCATATTTTGCGGCGTTTTTTAGAAACATGCATAAAACGTCAAGAAAATGCATATTAAAAAAACGTGCATAAAATATCACGAAAATGCACATTCAGTGGCGTTTTTGGGAACGTGCATAAAATGTCACGAAATTGCACATTCAAAAAACGTGCATAAAACGTCACAAAGATGCACATTATGTGATGGTTTTTGGAAATGAGAATAAAACGTCACAAAAACGCACATTCTGCGACGTTTTTTGGGAACGTGGATAAATCATAACGACAATGCACATTCAAAAAACGTGCATAAAACGTCACAAAAATGCACATTTTGTGACATTTTTTGGAAACGTGCATAAAATGTCACGAAATTGCACATTCAAAAAACGTGCATAAAACGTCACAAAAATACACATTATGTGATGTTTCTTGGAAACGTGCGTAAAACGTCACAAACATGCACATTCTGTGACATTTTTTGGAAACGTGCATGAATCCTCACGAAAATGCATAATCAAAAAATGTTCATAAAACGTCCCAAAAATGCACATTTTTTTTTACGTTTTTTGGAAACGTGCATGAAACGTCACGAAAATGGACCTTCAAAAAACGTTCATAAAATGTCCAAGAAATGCACATTCTGTGACGTTTCTTGGAAACGTGCATTAAACGTCACCAAAATGCATAATCAAAAAATGGGCATAAAACGTCACAAAAATGCACATTTATTGACATTATTTGGGAACATGCATAAAACATCACGAAAATACACATTCAAAAAATGTGCATAAAAAGTCACAAAAACCGTACATTCTGTGACATTTTTTGGAAACGTGCATAAAATGTCACGAAATTGCACACTTAAAAAACATGCATGAAACGTCATCAAAATGAACATTATGTGATGTGTTTTTGGAAACGTGCATAAAACGTTACAAAAATGCACATTCAGTGACATTTTTTGGAAACGTCCATAAAACCTCACGAAAATGCATAATCAAAAAATGTGCATATAACATCACAAAAATGCATATTTTGTGACTTTTTTGGAAACGTGCAACACAAAAATGCACATTAAAAAAACGTGCATAGAACATCACGAAATGCACATTCTGTGACATTTTTTGGAAACATGCATAAAATGTCATGAAATTGCACATTCAAAAAACGTGCATAAAACGTCACAAAGATGCACATTATGTGATGGTTTTCGGAAATGTGCATAAAACGTCACAAAAATGCACATTCTGTGACATTTTTTGGGAACGTGCATAAAACGTCACAAAAATGTACATTCTGTGACATTTTTAGAAATATGAATAAAACGTCACGAAAATGCACTTTAAAAAACTTGTATAAAACATCACGAAAATGCACAATCTGTGATGTTTTTTGAAAACATGCATAAAACATCACGAAAATGCACATTCAAAAAAAGTACGTAAAACGTCCCAAAAATACGCATAAAACATGCATGTTTTTTGAATTTGCATTTTCGTGACATTTTATGCACACTTTCAAAAAACAACCCAGAATGTGCATTTTCGTGACGTTTTATGCACGTCTCCAATAAACGTCATAGAATACGCATTTTTGTGACGTTTTATGCACATTTTTTGATTGTGCATTTTCGTGACGTTTTATGCGCGTTTCTAAAAATGTCATAGAATGTGCATTTTTGTGACGTTTTATGTACATTTCCAAAAAACGTCACAGAATGTACATTTTTGTGATGTTTTATGTACCTTTTTTGAATGTGCATTTTCGTGACATTTTATGCACGCTTTTTGAATGTGCATTTTCGTGACGTTTTATACACGTTTCCAAAAAATGTCACAGAACGTGCATTTTTGTGGCGTTCTATACACGTATCCAAAAAATGTCACTAAATGTGTTTTTTTGTGACGTTTTATGCACATTTTTTGAATGTCCATTTTCATGACGTTATATGCGCGTTACCAAAAAACGTGACAGAATGTGAATTTTTGTGATGTTTTATGAACGTTTCCAAAAAACGTCGCAGAATATGCATTTTTGTGAAGTTTTATGCACATTCTTGGTTGTGCATTATCGTGACATTTTTTGCACGTTTCCAAAAAACGTCCCAAAAAGTGCATTTTTGAGACATTTTATGCATGTTTTCTGATTGCGCATTTTTGTGACGTTTATACACGTTTCCAAAAAATCGCAGAATGTGACTTTTTTTTACGTTTGATGCACGTTTTAAAAAAATGTCGCAGGATATGCATTTTTGTGACGTTTTATGCAAATTTCCAAAAAACGTCGTAAAATGTGCAATTTCGTGACGTTTTACGCATCTTCTTTGAATGTGCATTTTCGTGACGTTTTATGCACGTTTTCAAAAAATGTCGCAGAATGGACATTTTTTGACGTTTTATGCACATTTCCAAACAATGTCACGAAATGTGCATTTTCATGACGTTTTATGCACTTTTTTGAATGTGCATTTTCGGGACGTTTTATGCACCTTTCCAATAAATGTCACAAAATATGCTTTTTTGTGACGTTTTATGCACATTCTTGATTGTGCATTATCGTGACGTTTTTTGCACGTTTCCAAAAAACGTCTCGGAATGTGCATTTTTGCGACGTTTTATGCACGTTTTCTGATTGCGCATTTTTGTGACGTTTTATGCACATTTCCAAAAAATGTCACAGAACGTGCATTTTTGTTTCTGCTATTTTCTCACTACAGAGTAAGACCACACATGGCCGAAGCAAGAGCCCACGTCCCTGACCGGGTCGACCAACGGTGCCGAATGTGGGTGCAAGGCTATAATTGACGAGTTTTTGTTGTGAAACTAACAATTTGTGGCCGACTGGGGCTTGTTTATGCTATTTTCCCACTTTAGAGTATGACCGCACATGGCCATAGCAAGATCCCACTTCCCTGACCTGGTCGACCAACGGTGCCGATCATGGGTCCAAGGCTATAATCAGTGAGTTTTTTTATGGGAAACTGACGATTCGTGACCGACTGAGGCTTGTTTCTGCTATTTTCTCACTACAGAGTAAGATCGCACATGGCCGTAGCAAGAGCCCAC
>JAOTIZ010003735.1:0-11378 GCA_027123425.1 Erythroxylum panamense | reverse complement strand
TTAGGGAAGCTCGAAACTTGAGGAAACTGTAGAAAGGCCTTGCCCGTGAGTCGGTGAGCACTTTCCACTAAAGGCCCAGGGAGATTAGAAGACGTTTGGAGCTCAGAATTGGCATCGGAATCAGAGATGGAACTGAAATTTAAGTATTCTGCAGTACCCTCGTTTTTTATCCTTTCATGTAGATCTGAGGCACGTAATAAAACTCCCACTATGTACTAACAAAAACTTCTTTGACATGGGGTTTTTGGCTTTCGATAGGGGTACTCATTGGCCTGAGTCCTGACGGAAGTGTTACTAGGGTCGAGCTCTATAGTAGGTAGCTCGATGAATCGCAGACGAGTAGATATATTGGTGGTGGCAAGTGACTTGATAAACTCACTAGTTTTAGAGTCGAAAGGCATCTTCATGACGAGGAAGTAACGGAGACTCTTTCATCGTGGTTAATGAGTACTTTTGCGAACTCCGTCAATGACATAAGGTGGCCTACACCCGGTGAAGGGATGAACACCAACTCCACTTTCGTCATTTAGGAATGAGAAAAGCCATTTCTTGCAGCCTATATTTAACTTAATAGAGAAGATGAGGATCCTGTGGCCTTTATATGAAACATGTACATGTGGTTCCAATTGAAGGATGTGTTCTGAACAATGCCTTGTCTTTAAGGCCAAATATTGGAATAGATGTGTGATGTCATGGCATTGCTGGGACATTTTGGTGCATTCAAAGAAGTTTGAGTCTGGCAAACTTGTTTAGGATAAATAAGAAAGTATCTTTCAAACTTGAGCTCAAATCGATAAACTTTAAACAAAACTTAATTTAATGTGTAATGTTGGCAACCTGGAGTTTGTAATTCAATAATTTACAATGCAAAATATACATCTAAATTATATAGGCTCAAACTCATACACAATTAAAATAAATATAGAATTAAGAAATGATTTGGCTAAACTTTTACATTTTGGTTGCAATGTTTTTATTTTTATTTTACTTTTTATTTGTAAATAAAAATAAATAACATAAATAATATCCTATTTATGTTATTGTAGTTATATTTTTTGTTATTGATAATAATTAAATATTACTAAAATTTAAAGATTAATTATTTTATTAATTGTATTCTTTATGATTAACTATATTTTATTAAAAATGAGGATTGATAGGAAAATTAGAATTTAAAATTTAGTTGGCTTGTCAGATAATTTAATGTTAACAGGAATGTCGCCATATATTCTTGAGCTCCTCAAGTTTTAAGACTTCTTAAGACAATTTGTATGCCTATATCTCTAGGTTACTCCAAATAAAAAATTATCTCTTTTAGAATCCTATAAATCCAGATATAGTCAAAATACTAAGGGGTGTTCAGTAAAACAACACCAGTTCATACCATTCTAATAGATTCTCTAACTTTCGTTCAATCAATCTTTTTCAAATCAATTCAGAATGCTACTAATTTTTGTAGAAAGGTATAGAAATATGTTAGGAATCCATTGGTTTAAGAATCAAGTCATTTAGATATCTAGAGAAGAAGTTATGATCAAAAGAAGCAAGATTGTTCAGTAAAAGAGAAAATCTCAAATGCATGATCGTGCTTAAGCACGAGGGTGCAAATTCACTATACCCCAAAGTTACCATCGTGTTTTTGCACGACGGTGCTTTTCCACTTAACTCAAAAGTCACCGTCGTCAATTCCAGATCTTCTTCTCCACCGATATCTCAACTTTAAAACTCCATAACTTTTAATCCAGAACTTTAAAATTTGCAAAATTTATATCAATGGAAAGCTAAGAGAAAGATCTACAACATTTATGAAAACAATTTTGTCAAAATCTGCCTAGATCGGTATAATAAATTCATGGAATTTTTGAATCAAAATTTAACTCTCTTACTATTCATTCCCAGAAATTTCCAGACTTCCATTTTTCAAAATCCAACAGTTCAATTTTTAATCTACTCCATTTCACTTAACTCATTCACCATAAATTCGCACTACCTCTAAAAATGCAAATTTAACCAAGTTTCATCAAAATCATTAAAAAAACACATATCATTAGTTGAATTGTTCATGCTCTGCCATACACTATTCACTGCATTTCAACTTTTGTCCATATTCTCAATTTTCTCTCAACTTTTATTTATACACTCATTCCCATCTTAGATCATCATTTTACAACTACTATTTAACTCAAAAATTATTTTCTTGATCATCTCTAAGGAGCTCACCTAATCACGCATAAACATCTATATATTCATACATGCACAGTGAAGAAACACAACATATTACCTTTGCATAGCTAATTCTCTATACTAATCCGATATATCATTTCATTGCTATTTGAATTCCACAAACTATGTCCACAACACCTGATCACTAACAATCTATCAAAAACTAAATAACACTATATTCACAATTTTCATCACATTAACACAGTGTTCATGAATATAATTATACGTAAATGCCATAATCATGCACTGACAATAAATTCATCAACTTCATTTCAAAAATCCACAACTCTAATAAATTTATTCACTACTTACTTGTTGCGAGTAATATCAACTTTCTTAACATAATAAAGCTGAGATTATAAATGAACCAACAACTTAGATATGACAAGATTTATGTTAGCGCAATCAAAGATATGATCAAATCTTTATACTAGATTTTTCCGCTCAATTATTGCACTCAATAATTCTCAAGTACTGCATCTTTCCATTCAATTATTGCGAAGATTTGTGTCAGATAAATCCAACCTTATCACCTATTATGTGATATTGCATCTAAAAATCAGCAGCATAGGTATTTATTGTATGCATCTCTCTATGTTTTTATGAAAGTCCAGATTTTGGGTCGATAAGTTTAACTGTTCAGTCAAATAAAGATAACCAAAATTTATTACTCTGAGATTTAATCGGATTCCCAACTCAATAATTCTTAACGTTTATGCAATTGATGTCAAAATTTGGCATTTTGGCTTTTTTTTAAAGAGTTTTGGAGAAGATGAATCGACACATATTTCTCCATTTTCATCAAAACAGGCAAGGGAAAATGAACATAAAATAAACATAGGCATTGATGGCCGACGAAACAAATATCCCTTTTAAAAAAGCAAGAAAACTAACAATATTATTTTTCCATAGTTTAAGAATCAAAACAAAACTGGTATTCTTAAAACAACTACTTCGGCCTTCCACATCGTCCTTCAACATCCAAGGCCACACAATGGCAGAATGTTGCATCAGAAAAGAAAGAACATACCATCAATTCAAACTCCAACATCGAAGTCATTGTGTTTCTTAAATACTAACATTCTTTCTAATAAGAAACCAATAATTTGGTATTACCATCAAAACTTGAGTAACATATAAGGTCGAATTTGGCCTTGAACAACAAACTCCTGCAACATCAGCGTCTCTTCCTCAGCGTCAAACACCATACCCAACACATTACATAACATTACTAAATAAAATAAAATAAAATAATGTTTAAATTATGAAAAGCGATAAACGACATGTAGCATTTGACCAAATTCCTCATCAGACTTCCAAATATCCTGGCTATATGATTCTTGGTACTCGCTACATTCTCCCTCGTCATTGATGGAAAGCAATTTGATTCGGTCAGTGAAATTAGATCCATTCAAAATGGGTTTATCATCACCTCTCGAAGAATCTACACAAGCCCATAAGATCATCAATAAAGCAGAACCGAAGGAAAAAATGCAGACAGAGAAAGGAAATGGGGACCTTTTGCTAAAGCTGAAACTTGAAAGCTTCAAAGTCATTGTCGGAGTCATAATCGACGTCAACAGTGGAGTTGCGGTGACTAACGTGTATTTTTCGACCAACAGTAGTTTCTCTCTCTTGGACTTGTTTGTCGGTCTTCATTGTCGAGCAATTTTTCTTTCTTCACCACGTATCTGTCCAATATCTCTTCCACAGTGTCCGGGCTCTCATGCAAAAATTGATCATTGAGGACCTAATGGTATGAGGCTAAGAGAGGAAAGAGGCCCGATGAAATAGGTGTTAGGGTGGTAGCGCTAATCCCGATCAATATTCTGAGATTCATGTCAAAGATTCTAATGGTGTTGTGACGCTTACTCCTATCTCTACGTAGTTTCAGATTCGGTTTATCTCACCGAATAGAGGCGTCGTTGCTGTCTTTCTAGGTTGTTTATTAAGAATGAAAGAGAAATATCTCCTGGAAGGCTAGAACTTTGAGAAGGGAAGGGAGAGAAAGGGCCTCGTGAGGGCGTTAAATAAAGGACAAATATCAGAAAAAACGAAAAAAAAAATAATCGTTGATGAAATGGACAAACGGGATGGATTTTGTGGTCGTCCATCCCTTTGTCCTTAGTATATATACTTAAGAAGTAATAAGAACTAATAATTTATTGAGTGAGAAATAGAGAGGTGTCTGGTCTGGTTTGTTTGTAAGGACGGTTTTGACAATACCCACGTGCGACGGCGATAGGCGTGAAGTTCGCAGTCCTATTAACTTTCACTTGGGCATGTAAGATTACCCTTCCACGACTGTGTGATTATCGAAGCCTTAGGTTAAGTTATTTCGTTAGATCCAATAGCACGTTGCCAAGTCAATTTTAAAGTTTTTACTTTAAAGTTTTCCATTTTTATAAAAATTTTCAAATTTAATAAAAAATTTGAAAATTATATTTTTTTGGTTTGTTTAAGTTTTAAAAATTTATGAAAAATACAAGAAGTAGTTTTTGTTTTTGTTTCTAATTTTTACATTATGATTCAATATCAATTAAATTAATATTATTTAATTATTTAATAAATTAATTATCAATAAGAATTATAAATAATTGAATTAATGTTATATTTAATTAATAAAAATTTTATTAATAAAAAATACAAATAATTTAATTTAATCTGTTAATTTAATTTTTATTAAAATAAAATAAAATAGTAAATATCAATAAATATAATTAAATTTAAAATATATTCAAAATATATAAATTTTGAATAAAAATAAACATTAACTTTTAAATTATTTATTTTAATAGCATATTCAAAAAATTAATTAAAAATTAATCTTTAAATTTTATCTAATATGTAATTAATAATTATAATAAAAACAATCAAATAAGTTTTTTATTTAAAAGAAAAATATTTTTAAAAAAACTAAACTGCCAGATTTTTTTTTTCCTGCCATGGGAGAAGTTGAAAGTTTGATTAGTTTTTTTTCTTTATTAATGTTCTGTAATATAACGTTCCTGCCATGGGAGAAGATGAAAGTTTGATTAGTTTTTTTTCTTTATTAATGTTCTGTAATATAACGCACCATGCGTATCTGTGTAGATTAGCTCTATAACGATCATCGGAGGCTCTTATAGGATATACAGACCTGGATTTAATAAGATTGCTAAAATCGTCAGGCTGTCGACACACTGATTCCCTACACGATAGACATGCTGAATTTGCACCTCCTCTGTTCGCTATAATAGTCCACCGGAATCTGCCACCAAAAAATTATCCTCAGACAGAACTTTTTGGAAGAAAGAAAGAATCGTAATCACCGCTAAAGAACCCATTTTGACGACAACGCGTCGATATCCAAGCTCTTAGGCTAGTGCAAGTCCTAAGAAAACGCCCCCAAAATTTGGTAGTTAATAAAGAAGATTGGAAAGCTGTGTATTATTCATCCATACATGAGAATTTAAACTCAATTACAAATACAACAAATCAGCGATTTGATTACCCAAGCTAATTAAGGGAGAGATTCTGGGAGCTAAATCTGGAGGTAATTACAGTGGACAGCTATTTACAATAATCAACGTTTGACCAAGAGTATGTCAAGAAATCACATACATGTGGGTGCACTGTTACGCCCCCTCAAGTTGTGCATATTTTCACCCAGATCAAGTTTCAAGAGATTACGTTGAAACGCAGCTCTTGGTAATGGCTTTGTGAGAATATCCGCAACTTGATCAGCAGTATTAAGATGTTCAACGCATAGAGTTCCATTTTTCACCTGTTCTCTAACAAAGTGAAAGTCTATGGTCACATGCTTCATGCGGCTATGCAAAACTGGATTGGCACAGATGTATGTCGTGCTGACATTATCACAGAAAACAGACGGTGCTCGAGGTATTGATATTCGAAGTTCAGAGAGCAAGTTTTGGATCCAATTGGTTTCTGACACCGCGGCAGCCACCGTTCGATATTCAGCCTCTGTGGATGAGCGAGACACAGAACGTTGCTTCTTCGAGGACCAAGAGATCGGAGTCTTGCCAAAGTAAACAATGAATCCCGTCGTGGAGGTCCGATCGAGAGGATCACCTGCCCAATCAGAGTCGGAGCATGCTAGAAGGTGCTGATCGTGGTCTCTGTTGATGGTGAGAACCATGTTAATCGTTTGTTTAAGATATCGAAGAACCCTTTTAGCTGCTTTCCAATGTGAATCACTCGGAGCATGCATAAATTGTGACAATTTGTTGACTGCATACACAATGTCCGGTCTAGTAAAAGCCAAGTAGTGCAATTTTCCAATCACTTTCCGATACAGAGTGACATCAATAGAGGTATCGGCAGGCATTTGAGAGAAATCAATCGTCGAAGTCATCGGCGTTGGAACCCCTTTACAATCTGCCATGTTGAGGTCATCCAGCATATCTAAGATGTATCGGCTTTGTGAGAGAAACAAGCCATTCGAAGTATAATTGACTTCAACACCAAGAAAGTAATGTAACCGTCCAAGATCCTTGAGTGAGAACCTGTTGGAAAGAGCGTCAATAATGCTTCGAACGCCAGTGGATCGATTGCCCGTGACCAAGATGTTATCCACATAAACAAGAACATAGGCTAGAAAATCATTCTTGTGTAACAGAAACAATGAGGAGTCGGATTTGGCAGCAACAAATCCAATCTGCAACAAATACGATTTTAATTCATTGTACCATGCTCGGGGGGCTTGTTTCAGGCCATAAATCGCTTTGTGCAACCGGAAAACATGATTCGGATATTTTTCATTCACAAATCCGGGTGGTTGTTGCATATATACTTCCTCATCGAGGTGACCCTGCAGAAAAGCATTATTCACATCTAACTGATGAATCGGCCACGAATTTTGAGTGGCAATTGTTAAGACAAGTCTAACTGTGACCGGTTTCACCACCGGACTAAAGGTAGCATGATAGTCAATGCCCGGTCGCTGAGTGTACCCTTTGGCAACCATTCGAGCTTTATACCTGTCAATTGAGCCATCAGTCCGATACTTAATACGAAACAACCACTTACAGCCTACAATATTTTTGGAAGAGTCATATGGGACTAGTGTCCATGTGTGATTTCGAACAAGAGCATCATACTCGGCTTGCATCGCATCTCGCCAATGCTCTATAGTTTGAGCTTGCTTAGGTGTTCGGGGTATGTATGTGGGGGAGTGGGTTGTGGAGGCATGAAATTGCCGAGGTTTAAGGCTGTTGGTTTTGGACCTTGTGATCATCGAATGAGTGAATAATTGATTGGTGGTATGCGGTTGTTCTTGTGAATCACTGGTTGGCAGTTGAGTTGTGGTGGTGACATGTTGATCGGTTGGTGTACGATGTTGTAATGTGGTAGGGACAATGGCATGTATGTTGTTGGGAATGGACGAGGCAGATTTGGATCGTCTGTGGAAAACTCGAGTGGGTGCTGGGCGTGGGATATTAGTGTGTGGATTAGGTGGTTCAGTGTCATGGTCATCGGTTATCAATGAAGGAGAGGAGTGGCGTGGCATACCTGATTCCGAGGACACTGGCAGTGGGGCAGTAGTAGAGGTCGTCTCCGAATACAAGTAGTCGGGCAAATCAAAACATGTCGGTGTGTTCAAGGTCGGATTCAAATGGTTTTCATCCTGCAAAATTTCCCATGAAAGTGTCGAAGAAGAGTCCTTTAAGTTGGAAAATATTTTACTGAATGGAAACTCTTCTTCATGAAATAGAACATCACGTGATACATAGATTTTAGAGGTGACAGGGTCATAGCATTGGTGGGAATGAAACTTTGTCGAAAAACCAAGGTAGACACAAGGTGAGGATTTCGGTTGTAGTTTGTGTTTGGAGTATGGTTTTAACCAGGGGTAGCAAAGGCATCCAAATGTTTTGATCGACGCGATGTTCGGCTTAGTTTGGAATAGGATGTCATAGGGGCTTTTGTTGTCTGAGTTTGGTGTTGGCAATCGGTTTATTAGGTATGCTGTGTGTTGGCAAGCAAAGCTCCAAAAGGATGTAGGCATAGATGCTTGGTGCATAAGAGTCTTGGCGGTTTCAATTATGTGCCGATGTCGGCGTTCAACTATAGCAACTCCTTGAGGAGTATAGGGTAGGCTGACTAGGTGTTCTATTCCATTGGAATTTAAGTAACTGTCAAGGCCTTGAAATTCACCTCCACCATCAGTGTATAATGAAATTATTTTTGTTTGAAAACGCCTTTCAAGCAGGGGATGTAGCTGTTGAAAAATAGTTAAAACTTCATTTTTATTTTGCAGTGTAAATAACCACATGTATTTTGAAAATTGATCTACGAATAAAACGTAGTATCGTTTTTTGTCAATGGACAAGACCGGAGATGGTCCCCATAAGTCACTGTAAAGAATTTGTAAAGGAGTTGAACTTTGCAAAGTATTTGTTGAAAAGGGTATCCTGTGCATTTTATTTGAGTTGCAAGAGTTACAAACAAAAGTAAAACTTTTAAAAGGAATTGAAAATTGCTGCAACGTTGTATTCAAAATTCGGTCATTTGGGTGACCCAAACACCGATGCCACAGGATATCAGATGCCGATACGTTACATTTGGGTTTTTCAGGAAGATCATTTGGTGGCCATTGATAAAGGTGACCTCTACTTTGCCCTTGAACCAGCGGCTCCCCCGTCGTCAAGTCCTTCACAACATAAGAGAAAGGAAAAAACTCAATAGATGTTTTGTTATCACGACAAAATTGAGCAACGGAAACAAGGTTATAGGCAATAGACGGAGAGCATAAGGCATTTTTCAAGCTAAAGTGATTGTTGGAAAGGGTGAGGGTCTTGTTACCGGTGTGGGTGATCGGAATAGATTGACCGTTACCCATAATGATTTCTTCTGGGCCATTGTAGTCGTGAATGGTCGTTAGGTGTTGAGCATCGGACACCATGTGATGAGTTGCACCACTATCAATGATCCACGGATCATGTTGATATGCCATGTAACCTGCAAAGTTTGCTCGAGCACGCTGATGGTTATGGGACGCGGAGCGGCAAACCGGAGCTGTATGACCAATCTTGTGGCACAATTGACACTTCATCTCAGCATCATATTCGGATTTTTAGGGTTGGGAGTTCCTCCTCGGGCGGTTGTTTTGCTGCTTCCAATTCTGATTGGTGGACATGGCATTTGGTTGAGTTTGCCGACGATAGTTGGAGGAGCTGGTACCCTGATGATTCGATTGATGAGGCTGCTTTTGAGCAACAGCAGCGGTGATGGGGGTAGACAACGGTTTGCGATCTGTTTCATGTTTGAGAAATAGTTCGTGATCAATTAATTTTTCATATAGTTCCTCATATGTGATTTGTGAATCACGGGACCGGATGGCAGCTGATATTTCTCGGAATTCTGTTCCGAGACCGCTAAGAATTTTGATGATTAACTCATCATTGGAGACAGGAGCACCGGCAGTGGCTAGTTCATTAGCTATAGATCGAATCTCTCGAAGGTAGGTGGCCACGGTTTGGGTGTCTTTGGATAGTCGGGCAAGCTGGTCACGTAGGCTAAAGATTCGGGTTTGGGACTTGTTGGCAAATGCCGTGTGTAGGGTGGTCCATACTGCGTGGGCAGAGGAAGCATTGGCTATGGTGGAGGCCAAGGTCGGGTCAACGGAGCACATCATAGCATTTTGGATCAATCGATCCTGGCGAAACCAAGTGATAAAGGCTAGGTTGGGGACGGTGGTATTGTTGTGGGTGATTGTGTTTGCCGGGGCTGGGGTGTTGCCGTCTAGGTGACCATAGAGGTCATGACCATTCATAAGCATGGAGATCTGAGCCTTCCATGTTGCAAAGTTTTGGGATCCGGTTAGTTTGATGGGCAATTGGGTGGCCGGATTGAACTGTACTATGACAGTGGATGAGGAGCTGTCGGCGTTGACAACGGAGGTGGGTGCCATTGGTTAAGGCTGGAGATAGTGAAAGGGTCAAAGGAAAAAATCTCGTTGGAGAGCTTAGGCTCTGATACCATAAAGAAGATTGGAAAGCTGTGTTTTATTCATCCATACATGAGTATTTAAACTCAATTACAAATACAACAAATCAGCGATTTGATTACCCAAGCTAATTAAGGGAGAGATTCTGGGAGCTAAATCTGGAGGTAATTACAGTGGACAGCTATTTACAATAATCAACGTTTGACCAAGAGTATGTCAAGAAATCACATACATGTGGGTGCACTGTTAATAATCAGAGTAGGAATGAAGATCAATGCAAGACATTTAAGAAGAATTAAGCTACATGGATGTTAGGTTGAAGAATGAAGAATTGGAAAATGTGCATCAGGTGTAGATACATCAGCTGGAAAATCCGCAGCAGAGTATTGATTACTGAAGCAAATTTCTAAAATCTTAATCAATTGGAGTCCAACAAGTCAACGTAGCTGAGGATTTTAAAGACAACAATTAGCATTGTAGCAATTAAGTAGACTATCAGTTTTTGTTCCTTACATGTCAAGCATATTTATGTCTTTTTGACTGTTGCAGCTTTATATCACCAGGAGATCAAAATGTCAGCTTTTGTTGGTATATCGACCAATAATTTTACCTTTGTTTCTGCTGAACCAATGACATTATGTAACTTGTCAAGATCTTACTTATTAGCTATTTTTATCTTTCATTTTGGACCATTGATGTAATCAAGCAAAGATGGTGTGAAGAGCTAGCTTGAAAAAGCTCAAAACAACCTTATTCGAAGCAATAAAATAGTAACTGCAATTTTATGAAACTATCATCTTCTTCTCTTCATCTGTTTTCCTGTGAGATCTTGCCTTTACTGTCAAATTTTGAGTTTTTGTGATAATCTGTGTTCAGAGTTGAGTTGAATAATTTCCAAAGAATGGAAAGAAGCAAATTTGAAAGTGTAGAATTCCATTTTTGAAGGAATGAAAAACTCATAGTCTTATACATCAAACTTCATATACACAAAAAACCAAAATCCATATAAATACTTGAGAGATAGTTTGAGATAACTTTTATAGACAATACACTTTGCATACAAACACTTCAGAAGTTTACCTTTTGCAGGCATTGTTGTCTGAATTATTCCCAAATTTAGCAACTAAAGTTTCCTATGATGTTTAAGAGGCTTCAACTTGGTCATCACCCTTCTTTTCTTCTTCAATTTGATTGCCATTGCAAG
>JAOTIZ010003663.1:0-11380 GCA_027123425.1 Erythroxylum panamense | reverse complement strand
GAGTACTCCAACAACACCAACAACTCAAGCTCCCTCATCATCAACACCTTCAGTGTCAAAACCATCCAACACGGGTAGAAAAAGAAAAGCACGAGTGGAAGAGCACATGTTGTCGGAATTACAAGTTATGTCCAATGCAATGAAAGAAATTGCACAAGCTATGGTAGCCACAAACGAAGCTATTGTAGCCACAAACCCTCGTGTTAGAAGAGATGAGGAAATATTTGACGCAATGAAAGAGTTAGGATTGGAAGGGCGTGCTCTCTTGAATGCAGTTACTTGGCTTGTACAACATCCTAACTTTATTGGTGTGTTTTTTGCATGTCCAATTGAACTACGTTTAGATTGGTTGTCTATGCAGATGGGTTGATGTTAGGTTTTTATAGCTTGCTCTATTTAAGTGGAACTTTATGGATGATGTAACTTGTTGTATGCAAGTATGAATGTTTTTTATTACGTTTTCTGATGTAACGATCTTATGTATCCTTATCACAGGAAGACATATTAAAACTTGTTATGATATTATATGTAATTTGGAGTGAAATATCAAAATTTGATAGTGCCTTGTAGTTATCAACGCAAAAGAACTAGTGCTCGTTCATGCATTTTTAGCTTCTAAATTATAATAGTTTTCTATTATCTTTATAACTCGGTCTAGCTGATATCATTTGCAATCATTTTTTTCTTTTTATTTTAATAATAAACTTTTCTGATGATATTACTTATAATAATGAAATTGATGTTTATAAGTTGTTTTATGTAAGTGTGAATATTTATTAGTTGATAACATTATTTTGTAGTCAGGGATAAATGTGTCATATCAAATAATTGAATTCAATTATAATATTACTGGATTTGTTCCAAACAGTGTAATTGAATTCAATTATATTATTACTGGATTTGTTCCAAACAGTGTAATTGAATTCAATTCTATTATTACTAGATTTGTTCCAAACAGTGTAATTGAATTCAATTCTATTATTACTAGATTTGTTCCAAACAGTGTAAATTGAATTCAATTCCACTTTCATTAATGTAATTGAATTCAATTCGTCCATGAATTCAATTCACTGTGTTCCAAACGCCCCGTTAGTCTTCAGTCTTGGCGCGTTTTGATCTAACGCTAAAAACAAAAAATAAAAAGTTGAGAGGAGGAAGACCTTGATGTCCTTGAATTGAATAGGATCTTCATGTGAAGTGAATGAGCACGATGAGAACAGTTCTCTTTGTGCTACCGTATGTCATTTGCGTCCTAAAACGTGTTTTTATGTTCTTTTTTTTCTTTTTCCTGCCTTTCCAGTTCAGCACAGCTTTAGATAGCGGAGAGAACTGAAGCTTTCCACTCAAGCGCTTCAATTTGAGTTTGGTTTGCTCAGAATTACTCTCCTACGCCATATCAACAGAAAAGAAAAAGACAAATCATTTCTTAACCGGTGCTTTAGTAGAAATCAAAATTAGAATCTTACTATATATCATGAGTACTTTATTTTAATTGATTAAATCATATGAGTTATAGCAATTCTACATTCTTTTCATAGCGCAATTCTACATTCTTTTCATAGCTTTCGTTATTGTGCATATTTCTTTTAAAGCAAATATTTAAATGGAATAAATTTGAGGTAAGATATAATGATTTAGTGTAAATGAATTGATTTGAAAACGATTTCTTTTAGTCATACCCTTTAATTTTACAAGTCCTTTTTACCATGTGATTTAAAAGTAAAACTACTAGGACGAGAGCATCACCCCAAAGTAACATTAGATCTTATTAATAACTCCAAAAATAAGTAATAAGATAATATTATACAAATGTAATGCCTAATCATTCTTAGGTAATCGTTTAAGGATTAAAATATGTAAGTATTTAATTAAAAATTGAATATATGAGGAAAAAAACTTGATTGGACATATGACAAAATCACAAAAAAAAATCCTAAAATTATAAGTATATTTCTACTTTTCTTTTTAAATCTTTATGTAGATAGTCATATATTTAATATGATATCTAGTGCCAATATTTTCTTCTTTAGATGTAAGGCTACGAATGTGGTATAATATTTTTGTGAAGTTTTTGCTAGAAACTCGCCTCCTTTTTTCTTCTTTCTAGTTGACTGGTAACAAGAAATGCAAAGAATATAAACCAAATTTGTTGGAGATTTTTTTTAACTAGCAAGTTATCATGCCCATTCCGCTCAGTAACACCCAAAATTTGACAAATCGACTGTCTAGAAGTCTCTATTATATTAAGGGTAAAAGAGACTCCAGATTTTGAAAGGTTTATTTGCTGTCCCGAAGTTGTCTCATATATATGTAAACACTCTTTCAACTTTAAAGCCTCCTCAAGTGTAGCTCGAGTAAAGAAAAGAACATCATCTGCGAAAAATAGATAGGACACCGGAAGGGCCCCTCTTGCAACTAGAGCATCATGAATACGACCTTATGCTTGACATTTAGATAACATGACCGATAGACCTTCCGCACAAAGTATAAAGAGATACGGTGAGAGCGGATCCCCTTGCCGTAGACCCCTACTATGAATTAAAGGGTCATGTTCTTCGGCTCTACGGATAAAATAATAGGAGATAGATGTAACTATTTGCATAATTCTGTTAACCCACAAAACATCGAATCCCAATTTCAACAGAATCGATCGCAAAAAGCCCCATTCAATTATGTCATATGCCTTACTCATGTCAGTTTTTAAAGCAAGGAAACCAAAGCGACCCCGTGTTTTCCTCTTAAGTGAATGGAATAACTCATATGCTACAATTATATTGTCTGTAATCTGGCGGTTTGGGATGAACGTGCTCTGTGTTTCAGCAATTACCTGTGGCAGAATTTTTTTTAATCTGTTAGCCAACACCTTGCATACTATCCGGTCAATTACATTGCTTAAAGAGATAGGGCGTAGATCATCCATAGTCGCTGGATTTTTCTTTTTTAGAATGAGCATAACATTAGTTCTATTCTGTCCTGGCATCAGAGCTGCGCCATTCAAACACTTTAAACATTCATGAGTAACATCCGGTCCCACTATATCCCAAAAAGTCTGAAAAAAATCGGGGTTAAAGCCATCTGGTCCTGGAGATTTCTGCGGGTGCATTGAAAACTAGGCTTGACGTATTTCCTCCCCTGTATACGATGCCAATAATGTTTCATTATGAAGAGAATTGACCTTAGGCTCAACGTATTGTAAAAGGGGTTCTGGATCTCCATTTGAAGATGTAAAAAGTTTCCGATAATAGTCCATAATCAGCTCCGGTAAACCTAAATCCCAATCAACCCATTCTCCAGTACTGGTTTGCAATCTAGAAATAAAATTTTCCCAGTGTTTGTGTGATGCAATCGCATGAAAAAACTTTGAATTGGAATCGCCCTCTACTAACCAATGCTGTTCTGATCGCTGTTTCCAATACTCTTCGTTTTGCAACAACATATCACTATATTGTTTCTCGATAGAGCGCAGTACGTCCATATTCATAGTAGATTGTCTTCTTAAAAAAGCCAGATGACGTTTGACGTCGCGAAGACGATGATGAAAGTGTTGTTGATGCGACTGTGCCCATGAATGGAGGTATTTAGAACAAGGCATAAGGTGATCGTTAAGAGAGTCGAAAGTACCAGCGGTCCATCCTTTGTTTACCGTCTGCTTGCAATCAGTCTTAAGGATCCACGCTGCTTCAAAACAAAATCGTTTCTCCACATATCTCTTCAGCTTAACACCTAATGAGAGGAATAATGGGAGATGATCTGAGGATACTGCTTGTAATACAAAAACTGCTGCCAACGGAAAAATTTCTAACCATGAGTCGTCCCCATCGATTGATCCAATCTCTCCCTCACTGTCGCGTTATCATCTATGTGGTTCTCCCAAGTAAAGCGTGGGCCTTCGAAACCCAAATCATGGAGATGACAATCAATAATAGCAGTACGGAAACCCTCCATCAAGAATCGAGGGTGAGAATTTGTACCATGCTTTTCTGAGATAAACAGAATGTCATTGAAATCACCTATAACACACCACAGCAGCCTGGATTGCGAGGAAAGTGAGCGGAGTAAATCCCAGCCTTGCTTCCTATTGTTTCTTTTTGGATAACCATAAAAGCCTGTTAAACGCCATCATTCCATTCCTTCTATTTGAACCTCAATGTCAATGATTAGAATAGCTCAGCAACCGGGCCATGTGTTGGTCTTTCCGCATTAATACTAGCCCACCACTCATCCCAACTGGGTCAACAACAAAGATACCACTATACCCCAAAGCAAAACACTCTCTTTTTTTTATTTTTGTTTCTATAAAGGAAATAAAAGTGGGTTTCTTGTCGGACACTAGGTCCTTTAAGACCCGAACTGTTCGTGGGTTCCCAAGCTCTCGACATTTCCAACTTAGTGTACTCATATCTCTAGGTGGGCCTGGGAACCAGAACCCACCATGTCCTAGTTTTTTTGCTCAGTGTAGAACCCACCATGTCCAAGTTTTTTTGCTCAGTGTCACGACTTGCCGAGATCACCTCCATATGAATTGACTCGTGCACCATCTTAGACTCCTCTTGTAAGCGTCGTCGTTTAGGATCAGTAATTACTAGTGTATCCGAGATCAATTGGGATGAAGTTGCTGTATTTACGGCATTTATTGTGTGCATCATATTAGACTATTGACATTGCATACTTGTAAGATTCGATCCACTTCCTTTCTTAGGCTCGCCGTATGTGTTTGAAATTTGAAAATTGTGAATCTCGGTGGGATTATGATATTCGCCTGGATCATTGTGTAATCCTCATTGCTGGTCTATCCTCGTCGGTTATGGTGGAGTGCCTCCATCCCTTCCCGGCATAAGATCGTTCTCCGAACGCAGCCATTTAGCACCTATTTGAGTTTGTCGCTTAGAATCAACCTTTAACCAGATACCATAGGGAAACTTGTCTCTGGGGAAGTTCGGATAATCATAGAGAAGACGGCAAAATCTGTCAGTGTGTCCCACTATACCACAAAAATAACAAAAAGTGTTCAGGTGTTCATATTTAAACTCCAAACAAGCAGTCTCTCCTTGAGGTCTCTTGATAATTAGTTTTTGTTTTAGTGGCTTTCGAATATCAATGGCAACCCTGATATGCATAAAATCCCGCCATATACGTAAATAGTTACGTGGATCAATTTCAATGTATTCACCAATGTAGTTGCCTGCATCTCCGGCGACTCTCTCTAACATAAAACCATAACGTTATGTAATTGGACCCATAGCTCCAGTTTCACCAGTTCTATTTGACGAGGATTCTCATGGGGCTGTAGGACATGTAGTAGAAGAGAAGTTTGTTGATAATTCCAAGGTCCATCCTTGATCACTCTGTCGACGTCAAGGTGGTGAAAAAATTGGAATAGATAGACGTTATTACCCAGTTCCTTCACCATAAGACCTTTGATAGGGCGCCACACACTTGCCATTATCTGCTTGAAGATCATAAATTGATAGATTTTTTCGTCAGTAGTCGTCCCACCACACAATGCTGCCAAGTCTTCTCCTGTAGGTTCTGATCACCCATCTCTGGTTCCTTAGCATATTCTAAAATACGCTTCTCCTCCTCCAAGTTTAGCCGTTGATACATTTCAGTCACAAATCTATTCTCCTCTGTGTTGATCTCCATAATAACTACAAATAGGAGCTGTAGAGTAAAAAGAAGGAAAAAGAAAGACTTGTTATCGAAAAACAAGAGAGAGAGAGTCTCAGCCGAAACGTGAGACAAAGATTTTCTTAAGACAGATAATGCTGAGGAATCGTAGGTTGCTAGGATTCTGGCCCACTTTTATTCAAACCCTCACCACTCTTGCAAACGGATTGTCAGGTCGTTACTCAGTTTATGCAATCTACGCTTAAATTCTCTTCATATTTTTCTATCATCATTCAGGATTGTAAAGCTCTGATTAAGGAGTTTCTACTTACCTCATATGCGTTTGTTAGAAAATCAACGAATCAAGTTGCTCATACGATTGTTAAGGCAGCTAATTCTATGCCTGGTTTCGAATGGGGAGATATGCCCTCCTTTTTATCTGTATAATGTTTTAACTATGAATATCAATAATATGTGTTGAGCGCAATAATTTTATTTTATAAACAAAAAATCATCCCGTGCAAAAATCGACTATGGTTTAAACAACAATTTTTGGCAACATACAAACAGATCCCTAAAACATTTAATTCTACATTTTTATTATTACGTTGGAATGGATTACATACCTTAAGTCGACAAACCAACTTAAATGGAAGGTCAACGGGATTCTCGTATTAATGATCTTCTTGAAAATATAAATGAAAATATCCTCTTTCCTTATTTTCCAGTTTCGTTGTTTGTCTTTATTTGGACAATAGTCAATTGTACACTTGCCTTTCCAGCATAAAGTCGCGTCTATGACACAAATGGAACTTGGCATGATATTTTTAGTATCACGTTTTCAAACTTCTCTTCGCAATATATCGTATCTCTTGGAGTTCGTTGAAGGTAATTAATTGGGATTGGACAAAATTTAAATTTGGCATTTCTACAACAAAATCTAGACCCTAAATCCTGAAACTTACACTTACACTTCCTTTCCTTCAGACATTCATTCTATAGAAGGGGTGGGGCCTATATATATATAGTTTCTCTCTCCCTCCCCGGTCAGTCCCCGTCAAAAAGATCTTCTTGTGTTCCTAGAAATGAAGAGAGCAAGAGTGAGTTCAGTTTATGAGGGCAGAAGAAGAAAGAGAAGCAGAGAAGAAGAGGACAGTCGATCAAGGTGGGCAAGAATGCATGCAAGAGCTAGAAGACGTCGCCGAAAACCAAATCTGGATGCACGCTCTTTTGTTATAGTTAAGAAGGCAATAATGAAAAGGTCAGCGTCGGTGGTCACTAGGAGTACTGCTACGGACAACAAGAACAAGAAGGTATGTAAAGATAAGGGTAAGGACAATGAAATTCGCATAACAGAGCCGAAAACTACTGATCCTGATCAATCTGTCTCCCCCACTACTGATAGTGATGAATCTGTTTCGGACCCTTCAGGGAAAATTGACCATATGGTCACTTCACATGAAAACACTAACCCCGAGTCTGTTATAGATGTTGAAAATCAAACCCAGTCACTTTTCGAGTGTCAAACTGATGATGCAGAACTCGTTGGTCATCCTGCGCTAATGGCAAACTGGGAGGGAGAACCTGTGTGGTGGGAGGAGTGGCCATTGTCTTGGACATATGAAGAGGAATGGATGTGGTCTCAGAAATACCCTTACTGGGAAACTATGGATCATAGTTCTGAAAATGATAATGATGAGCCTTACTGGTGGGATGATATCTGGAATTTCAGAGGCAGCCATTAAACAAGCCTTAAGGGTGTGATGAAAGTGAAAAACTTCCATGTATAACTTCACCAAATTTTGATAGGTTTTATAAGAAGTGTGTTAATATATTATTTTCTCTCTCCCCCCCTTTTCCTTCGTCTTATGCCACACTGACACTCCCTTATGCTTTAATTGAAACTAAATCCTGTAACATGGTAATATATAATTCATTTTTAGACAGTATCCTTTTATTCAGGAGTAATTTGGACTGTTTGCTTTCAATTTTTGGTGGTCACAGTAGAGCTTTTATTATTGTTTGACTTGATGTTTTAAAATTTTGAAAATTACTATTTTTATTGATTTTTTGGTTGTTTAATCACTCAATATCCATTTGTGTATCCTTGAGTGTTCGAAACATTATTCTTTGAGAAGTGCAAACCTTTTCTTGGAGAGCCTTTCACGTACCTCAAGATTTGGTATACTGCATCCATGTATTCTTCGCTTGGCTAATGCATAAATTGACTGACAATACTTAATACATACATTATATCTGGCCTAGTATGAAACAAATAAATTAACCTCTCAATTAACCGTTGATTGCACCCTATATCTACTAGAATTTGGTTCATGAAAATTCCAAGCTTATAATTAATCTCCATAGGCCTTTTAACTGATTTGCAGGCAAGCATTTCAGTTTCCTCCGACTCATTTAATTTTCGATGTTTCCTTTTCCCTTTATGCAAAAAAAAAAGAGCTTTTAGACTTCTGAAGTTATTAGTCTTTGTAGGATCATATTCCAAATCTTCAAATTGAACTTCATCCTTTATTGTGAAATCTTCCTTCTCAAAAATCATCTTGTCAATCTCATAATTTTTTAGCTCCTCAAAATTCTCTATGATTTTCTCCACTCGGAATTTAAGTTATGTGGCTTATCTCTGTGAAGGTCTATTCATCAAGTTCTCTTGACTTCCAATTGAAGTTGTAAATCAATTAAACTCTATTAAATTAACAGTTGTAGTAGGTGGAAATGGATTTTCATCTATCCACATACTGTGATCAACTTCAACAAACAAAAAAATTCCTTTATTGATTTAATCTTGGATAACATGCTTGAATCCTTAGCATGAATTTGTTAGGCGGCTTTATGTATTGTGATACTTACACTAGTCCCTTTAAGGATTTCTGGTATATGAGCCTTATCACTTTTGGATTAAATGGGCTAAATTCTTTTTGAGTCATCAACGTTCAAAATAAAAATAGGTAATTACATTATATATAGGAAAAAATTTGATGCCCATCGATCACTTAATAATTTACGTATTTAAAATTTGAATTATTGCATTCATAAAGATTTAACGAGTTAAAGTTTATTAGAATATATTAGGGCAGTTTTAAATAAATGAATTCTTTTAGACGAGAAAAGTCGTACTTAACATTCGATTATGTTGCATGGCTTTCGATATCTAAATTTCTAACCAAAGCTTTCCTGTGAACCGTTGCAAAGTCTACAACTAATATGAGAAGTCTGGGGGCCCATTTGCAAAAACTGTAGCATCTATTATGTTATAAGTTCTGCAAACTTGACTATTACACAGTATTTTCTTAATATATCCACCGACAATTCTAGCTAAATCTTACACTGTACGGTCCGTTATCCATATCAATGTACTAGATGCTTTAATAACATTTTAAACTTTATTATTTAACTAAATATTGTATTATTCACGAATTTATATTTTCTATTTCTTTTTTCCTATGAAAATTGATGCCGTCATTACACATTAATCGATGGATAGTACACTTGCCTCTTCCAGTACACCGTTGTGTCCAACTCCAACCTGACCTTCAGTTCTCGTGATATTTTGGTATCTTATCTCGCGAAGTTCGTTTGAGGTAATTAATTTGGAACCAACAATTTTGACGTTTCTGACAGAAAATCCAAAGCAGTAGCAGTACAGACTGAAACGCACGGTTCTCTTGATTTTAGACTTTCAATTTACGGAAAGTTTGATTTTACTTTTCTTTTTTTCTTTTTGTCATTTTTTGTTATTTTTGTCAAAAAAACCAACAATTATGACGTTTCACTTTACTTTCACGTCAACCAAACGGAGATTTAGTGTCTGATGTGGAGAAATCTTGATGAAATATAGGTGCTTACTAATTACCCAAGAGATTAAAAGAAATGCGATTGTTGCCTTTTATTATTTAAGAATAAAACCAAATTTCTATTTATTATAAAGCTTATTGATTGATTCAAGTTTTATTTAACCTAAATATGTTTTATTTTAAATTACTAAATTTTGTTTAACTAAATTTGTATGATTTTGATGAGTGACATATAATTATATAAATTTAGTTGAGTATGGTAAGATTTATCTTATAATGGATCAAGGAATCACATGAGATATGATTAATAAAGTTGTTACCTACCTAATTTAAGTTTAGTTGATTTATTGAGTAACTCAAGATCAATTAAATTTAAATTGGAGCCTTAGTCAGCGAGAGATTACAGTAATTTTTAGGATAATTTTTTAAATAGTAATAAGAGCTTTTATTCAAATAAAATAGTAAGATTAAGCAAATATATAATTAAACTTCTAATCTTATTTGGTGGTCATATAAATAATTACTTACTTTTCTTATATTTATATTTTGTTTTGAATAGAATTTACCTTGTAGCATAACTAATATTAACTAGCACACATTATTTATTATCCGGATCGTTCATCCTCATGTGGATGCCGATAGAAAACGTTCGTGCGGGAAGGTTTTGACGTAAAATCTATATATTCATTACTATTCTTTTATTCCTATTTAGCTGCTCTAATTCAGTAAATTTTTACAACATTTCACACCCTTAATTGCCTTCATCGCGTCACTGCTAAAATTTCTTGGTTCTAGTTCAGCAGCTTTTAAAGTTGAGACATACATTTTTTAGAAAACGCAAGGCATGAATTGGTGCCCGTTTTGTGATTCAATTTTTTGTTTAGCAGGGCTTTAGACAATTATCCAAATCTAGTATTTGCTTCGATCATAGATTCTACTTTGGTGTTCTCACATTGATTTCCTTGTCATTTTTGCTCCATTTTTGCTTTGTAGATAAACAGCCTGTATTAAGCCCTAAGCCCAAGTCCGATTCTTCCAGTGCATTGGTACCTACTATACAATCCACTACTCCAGCTGTCTGCCCTCTCCGCTTCGCCGACGATTCTACAAGCGGTGCGTCATTGGCTCTATATTCGACTTCGGTTCTCTCTCAAACTATCTATTTTTTAATTTTTGTGGGGTTTTGGTGGGCTTTTAAAAGGTGATTTGGTCTCTGGTTTTGTTTTACTGATTTTGGTGGCTTATCAAGCTCGAGCTTTCTTTTACTTGTTTTGGGTATTTTCCAATTGCTGGAAAGCTTGTACTTTGAGTTTCAGTGTCAATTGCATGGTTCATGATGGGTGATTGTATAGGTTGCGACGGATTCTTGTGGTATATCTCATGACAACTTTTTTCTTATGTCTAATTCCTGTAAAGGAGGCGGCTTTTTGCCTCTAGATGCATTCCTTTCCATTATCTTAAGGTGCTAAGAAAAGGAAATTGAGTTTAAGATCGTAGCCTATACAGCACGAGGAAGTTGCTCAAACAATTATCAATGCATGGTTTTCAGGTGCTGAACCATATTCATCATGTTTTTTATTGCCTTAGTGTCCTCGAAGCCAAATTTAGTACAAATAGCCAGATTTTTGTCTTCTACAAAAATGAAAGCTTTTTTATAGGTAAAAACAGGCTATATTAGAAGCAATACTAAGTTTTCTGACTTGCGCATACATTTTGGACTTGAAGTTACTTATCTCCTATTAAATGTAATGATTCCACTTCAGTTTGTGTGCACAAAATTTGAAGGTATAGTGTGCAAGTGATGCAGTTTTTATGATAATTGGATAGAGAAGAGCTAGAAGTTACAAACCAAATAAGTAGAAAACTTAAGATTAAAAGATTGTAAAAAGCTGTATTGATTTTCTATTGATTGTGTGTATTTAAACACAAAACAGATTACAATGGTTTACATTTGAATTTCA
>JAOTIZ010003654.1:0-11380 GCA_027123425.1 Erythroxylum panamense | reverse complement strand
CCAAAACTCGATGTACGGAACCAAAATAAGCATAAAAATCATAAATCAGGAGTCAACAAATGCATAATTACTAAAGAAAACGGGCCTAATTTATAGTATAAATTTGGTCCATTCAGCCATGAATGGCTCCCTATTTTTAGGAAACATGTCATTTAGAATGTTAACTCGATAGAAGTTTTCTAAACAAAAAAAGAGCCTTCTAATCTCTAAAGAGTGTAACAAACTAAGAAAGAGTTTTTAAGGAAACAAAATAAAAGGAGCCTACTAAATGAAATGCAAAGACAAGTAACAGAGAATATTCATACAGAAATAATATTAGAGAGTTTGCACATACTGAGCTCTTTTCTTAACACACAAAATCTATATTCAAAGAGTGGCTTGGTGAAAATGTCAGCTACTTGATTCTTAGTATTAATATACAGAAGATCAATGGTTCCTTTTAAAACATGATCTCTAAGAAAATGATGTTTGATTTCTATATGCTTAGTCCTATAATGATGCACAGGGTTTTTAGAAAGATCTATAACACTAGTATTATTGCATAATATAGGAATATGAGAAAAGTTTAGAGAAAAATCATGTAGTTGATGCTTTATCCATAAGATTTGAGCACAAAAGCTAGCAGCTACTATGTATTATGCTTTATTCATTGAAAGCACTGTGCAATTTTGCTTCTTGCAAGACAAAGATATTAGACATCCTTCAAGAAATTGACAGTAACCACTTGTGTTTTTTCGATCGACTTTATCACCTACATAATCTGCATCACAATAGTATGTCAAATGAATCAATTTTTGGATACCATAGTCTAAAATCCGTAGTTTCGTAGAGATATCAAAAGATTTTTTTGACTGCTTGAAGGTGGATTTATTTTGGATTTGATTGAAAGCATGCGCAAATACACACACTAAGCATAATTTCTGGTCTTGAGCTTGTATGATATAGTATTGATCCAATCATTTCTCTATACTTTATCTCATTCGTAGCTTTGCCTTCTTCGTCTTTATTAAGTTTAGTTATAGTGTACATAAGAGCACCATCGGTTTGGCATTCTTAAAATGAGATTTCTTGATGAGTTTCTTTATATATTTATCTTGGCTAATAAAGATTCCTTTTTCTATTTGTCTGATTTGTAATCAAAATAATTCCCCCATCATGGTTATTTCAAACTCCCCGTGCATTAATGCTGATAATTCTTCACAGAAGGATGGATTAGTAGCACCAAACATTATGTCCTAAACATATATTTGCACTATGAGTAAATCATTCTCCTTTCTCTTAATAAATAAGGTTTTATTAACCATTCCTCTTTCAAAGTTATTTTTAAGTAGAAAGTTACTTAATTTCTCGTACCATACTTGGGGAGCCTACTTTAAACCATACAAAGCTTTGGTTAACTTTATCACGTAATCCAGATGGTTTTCATATCTAAAACTTAGAGGTTGGTTAAAAAATACTTCTTTGTTAATGTAACCATTTAAGAATGCATATTTAGCATCCATTTGGAACAACTTGAAGTTTCTATAGCATGTATAGGTAAGTAAAATTCTAATCAATTTCAATCTAGCAACAGGTACATAAATTTCATTAAAATCAATACCTTCTTATTGGTTGTAACCTTGAACTACATGTCTAGCTTTGTTTTTTACCACTTTACCATTTTCATCAAGTTTGTTTCTAATTACCCATCGAGTTCCAATGATTTTTTTACCACTTTACCATTTTCATCAAGTTTGTTTCTAAATACCCATCGAGTTCCAATGATTGAGTTATTTTAAGGACAAGGTATTAGATTCCAGACTTTGTTTTTGTCAAATTGATTCGGTTCATCTTTCATGACTGAAACCCAGTTTTCATCAGTAAGGGCATCTTCAACAATCTTTGGTTCTATTTATGAGATGAGCGTAACAAAGTTGTTCTTGAATGATGGTCTTGTTTTAGAATTTCAGAGGGATCTTCTAGAATTTATTGAGGTGTATCAAGACCTCTCCATTCTCTTAGTGTTTTTAGTTGCATAGATTCCTGCTGAGATTAAGGAGTCTACTGTGTTCTAGTTTCAGAGAAGCCTTCTTAATTTTGTAATTTTGAAGGTATTATAGGTGTAGGTTGATTCTTTGATGTATTTTTAGGTACCAATGGATGCTTTTCATCATTTGGGTTAGTTTTTGTTGTCAAAGGTAATGCTTCATCAAATACCATATCTATCGATTCTTCTATTTTCTTTGTTCTTTTATTATATACTTTGAATCCTTTACTAGCGGTATTGTAGGCTAAAAGGATAACTTTGTCTGATCTCATATCAAACTTTCCAAGGTTGTCTTTTCCATTGTTTAGAACAAAACACTTGTATCCAAATGCTCGAAAGTAAGCAATATTTGGTTTTCTTCCTTTCGACAGCTCATAAGAGGTCTGTTTTAGAATAGGTCTTATGAGACACCTATTGATTATATAATAAGCAGTTGACACAGCTTTTGCCCAGTAACTATAAGATAGGCCACTTTTGCATAACATTGCTTTGACCATATCTACGAGAGTCCTATTCTTTCTCTTAACAACACCATTTTGTTAAGGAGTCCTTGGGCATAAGAAGTTGTGAGTTATATCATTTTCGTTGCATAAGTCTTCGAGTTTTTTATTATCAAATTCTCCTCCATGATTGCTTCGAATCAATGTAATTTAGTACCCTTTTTCATTTTGAACTTTCCTGTAAAACTTCTTAAAGACTTCAAAAGTATCATCTTTATTTGATAGAAAATAAACCTATATAAATATGGAAAAATCATCTACTATAACAAAACCGTAATGTTTGCCAACAAAACTTTAAGTCCTAGTAGCATGAAATAAATCCATGTGTACGAGTTGAAGTGGCTGGTTAGTAGTCATAATATTTTTAGGAAGGAAGCTGCTACTGATTTATTTTACTTTTAAATGAGCTTCACAAACGTGATTACTCTCAAATTTTATATTTGACAGTCCTCTTTTATTTTGAACAATTAAATGTAGTATATATATTGAAAATGAGTCAAGGAATATTACAGTTTGGAGTTATACTCCTCTACCAAAATCAACCAATGACTTCTAACCACCTTATTAACAAGAAATGACTACATTTACAGGTCCCTACATTTACAATACGATTACATTTCTTGGTTGTTGAATGTTCTAGATTAAAGAAGAAAATTCCCATCTCCTCTACTTCTTGCTACTCGTCATCTTCCCTAATTAGGGTTGATTTCTTTAGTGGTGATGAAGGTCTCATTCCTTAACCAAAACTCGTAAGTGAGATAGTTATGTTTGGTTTTTCCTTCCTTTTTTCTTCTTCATCTGATTCCTTTCTTCTTTTCTCAAGTCAAGTTTACTGGTGAGATTCTCTCTATCGCTTGGTATCGCCTTCCTCAAGGAGCATGGAGAAGGATCTTTAATCAGGTTCCTTCTTTTATCTTCTTGATATGTATTTACTTTCTACATTAGATTCTCCTTGAACCAATTTTTTCTTCCTCTCGCTTTCCTTCTGTTCCTCTCCTTTATCCTTGCATGCTCTTATGTTGAATTACACATTTAGAGAATCTCAAACATTACTAACTCATTTTTGGACAATTTTGATAAAATGCTCATACTAGCATGTCCAAGTCTTTGGTGCCAGATAAATGAATCCTTTTCTATTAAGACAAAACACTTGTCACTTTGAGAAGATATATCTTCCAATTAAGCATAGTATATGATTTCTAGGACTAAAAAACAATATTATTATGAAGATTGTCAATTATTTCATAATGTGATCCATAGAAAGTAACTCTGTAACCTTTATCACATAATTGACTTATGTTAAGCAAGTTATGTTTCAATCCATCGATAAAAATAACATTATCAATAGAGGTAAAGTTAGAATCATTGATTTTATTAGTTTTAGTGACCTTTGTCTTGTTTTTATCGACAAAGACAACATTACCTTCATATTTCTTTTCAATATAGTTGAAATGTGATATTTCACCTATTATATGTCTCGAACAACCATTATCAACTATCCATTGATTCTCCTTTGTCTCCGTTTTGAAGCATATTTGCAAAGTGTATTATCTCATTTTAGGTACCCAAATATTTCTGAGTCCTTTAATGCTACTAGTTTGACTTTAGATTTTCAATATCATCTTTGTTAGAACAAAATTTTCGGAGCTAATTGTTTGAAAAGATAAGATCCTCTTAGATGTTAATAAGAAAAGTTTACTAAGAGGGTTCCTGCAAGAAAGGAAGTAATTTTCCTATGATTTTATTTCCTTTAAAGAATACCGTTATTTATACAAGGAAGTAAATCTAACTTGAATTTTGAAATATTTTATAGTTATCATCAAAATCATTAAAAAATAAACCTTAAGCTAACATTCTTCTAAAGGAAAAAATAGAGAATAGAAAACCCAGAAAGCAAGCTGTGACTACAGCTTGGTCGAGTAAGGATTTTGAAAACTTTGAAAAAGAAGAGCCTGAAGAAGTTAGCAACATTTGTTTTATGGCTGAATCAGGAGATGATGAGGTATACTATTCTGACTATGATATTAAAATTGATGAATTAAGAGATGCATATCATAAATTGTATGATCAGTACTAAAAATTAATAGTGCAGTATTTAAAAAAGGTTAAGAAATCCAAAAATAATGATGCATCCTTGACGACTAAGATTATACCATTAGAGGTTGTGAATAAGAATTTGTTGTCTAAAAATTTGTCCCTTGACAATGATAATAAGCAAAAAGCCTCTGAAAAGGAAATTTTAGAACAAAAGGTAAGTCAGTTAGAGAGTGCATTACTTAAGAATGATTCTGGTAAGGTAAAACAATTAGAAGAAAAAGTTGCTACTCTTGAACTTGAGAAAGAGAAATTTGCAAAAAAAAATTATTTCTCTAGAAAAAGATCTTGCTAATTTTGCTGATGAAAGGAATAATCTTGATGCATTACTTGGGAATGGTAAAGGTATTTTTGATAAGGCTAGAATATGATGTAATGAAAATAATAATATTAGACCATATAGGAATCTCTTTGTTAATCTAATAGCAGCAATAGCCAAAATAGTGAGAACCTAATAAATGAAAAAAACTATAGTAATTCTCATTCATCTATTTTATGGATTTACTGTGGTAGAAACGATCATCTTAGTCATTCCTGTAACTTTCGGAGAATGAAAAAATAATCTCAAATGCATGTTTGGAGACCAAAAGGTCAAACTACTAACCTAGAAGGACGCATAAAAATTTGGGTACCTAAAGTCAAATAATACATTCTGCAGATATGCTTCAAAACAGAGAAAAGAGAAAATCAATGGATAGTTGATAGTGGTTCTTCAAGACATATGATAGGTGAAATATCACATTAAAACTATATTGAAAGGAAAAATGGAGGTAATCTTGTCTTAACTAATAAAAACAAAGAAAAAGTAACTGGAATTGGTGACTTTAATTCTGTTTCTATTGATAACGTTCTTTATATTGATGGATTGAAATATAACTTGCTAAGTGCAAGTCAATTATATGATAAGGGTCATAGAGTCACTTTCTATGCATCCCAATGTGAAATAACTGATAATCTTAGTGATAATATTGCATTTGCTAATCCTAGAAATCGAAACATATATTGTGCTTAATTGGAAGACATATCTTCAAAAAATGTTAAGTGTTTGTTTCACTAGAAAAGGATTCATTTATCTGGCATAGAAGATTTGGACATGCTAGCATGAGCATCTTATTAAAATTATCCAAAAATGAGTTAGTAAGAGGACAATCAAATTTGAAGTTTGAGAGTAATGAGATCTGTGAAGCTTGCTTAAAAGGAAAACAAATTAGAAGTAGCTTTCCTCTTCAAAACATGGTTTCTACCAACCAACTGCTTAAACTGGTACATATGGATTTATTTGGTCCTATTAGGAATTAAATCTTTGGCGGTAAACACTATGGTTTTGTTATAGTAGATGATTATTCTAGATTTATATAGGTTTATTTCCTATCAAATAAGGATGATATTTTTGAAGTTTTTGAGAAGTTTTGCAAAAAAATTCAGATTAAAAAAGGGTACTTCATTACATCAATTCGGAGCGATCATGAAGGAGAATTTGATAACAGAAAATTTGAAGATTTATATAATAAAAATGGTATAACTCATAATTTTTCATACCCAAGAGCCCCATAACATAATGGAGTTGTTGAGAGAAAGAATAGAACTCTTGTTGATATGGCTAGGATAATGCTATGTGAAAGTGGTCTACCTCGTGGTTACTGGGCATAAGCTGTATCTACTACTTGTTACAAACTTAGCATGTGCCTTATAAGATCTATTCTCAAAAAGACCCCCTATAAGTTATGAAAAGGAAGATAACTGAATGTTGCTTACTTTTAAGTGTTTGACTGCAAGTGCTTCGTAGTAAATAATGGGAAAGATAACCTTGGAAAATTTGATGCGAGATCAAATGAAGCTATTTTTTAAGGCTACAGTACTACTAGTAAAGGATTTAGAGTTTATAATAAAATAACAAAGAGGATAGAAGAATCAATACATATGGTATTTAATGAAGAACTACCCTCAACAATAATAGCTGATTCAGATGATGAAGTGCATTCTTTAGTTCCTAAAATTATGTCACAAACTCAAACTACAACTATAGTGTAACATCCCATCTCTTAAATTGTTAAAGGATTTAAAGTGTTAGACTATTGAGTCATATGAGTGGTATCTTATAGAATGAATTTGGTACAGTTATGACATGATCTTATGATTGTATTTATATGCATAATATTAACATATACACATGAATTGTGATTTAGATAAATTGCACCTAATTGACATATTTCGGGGTATGAAACTAAAATGAATGTGTATTTCCAATTTCTTGTACTTCGGTTTACCAATGACAAGAATTGATGGATTATAATTGGCAACTTGAAATTGATTGTTACAATTGAGAAATTGATGAATTAAAATGTACATTTAGACTAGGAAAAATGCCAAGTGGCAAGACAAGTTGATATGGAAAATTAGGATCACTAAGCCTATAAATGAGTGACATTTGACATATGTAATTAATTGAAAAATGACAGCAGTGAATGAGTGACAAATGGATTAGTAACTAGGCAACATTTGGCTACTTATGGAGTGGACAAATGGGATGCATGCTTAAGGACAAATGTTATTAGGAAAAGGTGATACCTAACACCTAATGTGTTAAGCTAATGTAGAAATGTTTCTGCTGAGTTCATTTCTCTTCTTTCCTTACTCTCTCCATCGAAATACACTCTCTTCCATAACTCTGGAGTTTTACTTCAATTGTGATCAATTGCCATACCAAATCTATGCTTTTATCCTTCATAAGAAAGCTATATAACTAGAATATTATAGTTCTTGTTATGGTCTTTTATCCTAGCTGAAAACTAACCCATTTCTACCTTGAATTGGTGACAATTTTGCATGCATGGAAAGCAAAATTAGCTTGATCATTGAGGCAGAAATTTGAGCTAAGACAAGTAAGTAAAAGATTGATCTTTATGGCATGTTATAATAGAAGGATTATGATGATTAAATTAGGATGGATTATATATGATGTTGGTGATGAATTGTGCTGGAAAATGATTCTTAAACTTGGATACTTTTATGTCTTGTTCTTCATGTATGAAAACCATAGGCTTTAGGTTGTTTTTTTGGATGAATTAAATTGAGAGTTAAAGTATAATGAAGGTGAATTTATGCTAAAGAAAGATGCAAGTAAAGTATTCTTAAATTTGCAACAATTAGGACTATATGAATGATAATGAATAAAAGTTGTTTTGATTTTTGATGCATGAAAGATAATAGTTTATAAGTTATCAGTTGAATGATTTCGAGTGGGAATTAAAGATGGAGTTGATGAGAAATTGATGTAAAATACTGTACAATTGAGGTATAAGTAATGGAATATGATGAAGATGTTTTGAATTTGGTATGAATGTGAGAAAAATAAGAAAAAATTAAAGGAAAAGGGTGGTGAACCTTTAGTTTACCCATCCCACGATCGTGGGTAATGCATGGAAGTGAGAAAAGTTCAGTTTTGTGTGATATTTAAACCACATAAGGATAAGTTGCTTTACTTTGGTTCATTTGAACTTTATTGGGGCTTGAAATGAACCTAGTTTGATGTTGGATTAATTGGTTAAGGTGATAAGTTTAGGTTGCTAATTGATGTTATAATTTAAGGAATGGATTGTTTGATATCAATGTACCTAAATCTAGAATTTATAAGTTATTAAAGGAATGAAAGTGTTCTTATGAATGCAAATGTGATTCAAAGGATATTAACAATATGAATTAGGTATAAATGAATGAGAATTGGAAAATTGCATGAATGTATAATGCTAGAAAAGGATTGGTGAATGTAAGATTGATGAATTGAGAATGATCAAGTTTAATTAAGGTGTAAACCTAACTGCAAACTAGAAGTTATAATGAATAAATGATCAAGACTTGTGATTAAGGATACATACCCAGGAAAGTCAATTGAGCATGCATTAAACATGGTATATATAAACATGTGTATGATTGAATAATAATATGATTGATCAACTTATTAATATGTCAAATATGTGTTTATTGTATGAAGATAGATGCATAAGTTGATCGCCAATATCTAGACATTGCCAAGTTATCAAGGTAATAGCTTATCTGGAGCATATTGTGAGTTATCCTAGATGTGTAACTCAATTATATATGCTTTTGTATGTTTTGTATGTTGAATATGAAATGTGAGAATAATTGAATGTGAAATGTCGAAATGAATATGAAATGTTGAAACAATTGAATGTGAATTGCCAGACTTAGATCTAATGAATTTGGTATATGTGATAGGAGCATACAAGAATGAAAGGTAATGAAATATGACATATGGTATGATGCATTGCATTGATATTCATGATAAGATAAAGAAGTTGTGACCGGAGTGACTAGCATGAAAAAGAGCTTCAAACTCATAAATGTGCACAAAGAGTCACGGGCTTAGTTATTAATAAGAATGGTATCCACAATGGATACGGGAGAGTTATGAAATGAGCCCGGTATCCACAAGGGATGCGGGACAGTTATAAAATGAGATATGATTTGACTATGTGTTTCTGACTTGAGTGAAAATACCAATGATGGCTCACTTATTGAGTTTGCAAACTTATCAAAAATACAACGTTGATTTTCAGGTTTAGAGGAGACCTAGTTAGTCTAGTTGAAATAGCTTATGCATTTGGACATGAGTCAGTGTTAGGATCAGCTGTACCCAAGAAATTGTATCTCTCAACTATTGTACAATGTACATATGAATTTTAGAAGTGTAATGACATTTGAGACTTCATATGATTGTGAATAAAGTTGGAACAAAATGACTTTGGAAATGCTTGTAACATATGTGATGCTTTAAGTGAGTTATTTTGATCATCTTAACATGCCATTCTCGTAGAGTATGTTCTCAAATATTGTTCGGTATGTCGGGCTTATGCTCTATAGGAGTGATATGTTACATATAGTACATTTGGAATTAAAATATTAAGAAGGTCCTTTTGAAGCTAGGATAGAGCAGACTCCTTTTCCAAGAACATCTCAGCTGGAGCCCATGTAACGAAGAACACTAAGAGAATGGAGATGTCTTGATACACTTTGGTATATTCTATGAGACCCTTATGAAATTCTAAGAGCCATCTTATCTTTCAAAAAAAATCATGTTGCCCTCCTTTCATAATTAAAATCAAAGATTATTGAAGAGGCTCTTACAGATGACTATTGGGTTTTAGCTATGAAAGAGAAACTAAACTAGTTTGACAAGAACAAAGTTTGGAATCTAGTATGTCGTCCACAAAAAAAGTTGGTCATTAGAACTCGTTGGCTATTTTGAAACAAATTTGACGAAAATAGTAAGGTGCTAAGAAACAAAGTTAGACTTGTAGATCAAGGTTATCATCAACAGGAAGGTATTGTTTTGATAAGACTTATGCACCTATTGCTAGATTAGAATCAATTAGAATTTTACTTTCTTTTGTATGCTATAGAAAATTCAAATTACTCCAAATGGATTTGAAAAGTGCCCTTTAAATGGATATATTAATGAAGAAGTGTTTGATAAGAAACCTATAAGTTTTGAAAATGAAAACCATCCTGATTACGTGATGAAGTTAATTAAAGCTCTGTATGGTATAAAGCGGGCTCCTCGAGCATGGTGTAAGAGATTAAGTAACTTTCTGTTTGAGAATAACTTTGAAAGATGAAAGGTAGATAAATCCTTATGTATTAAGAAAAATGAGAATGATTTACTCATAGTGCAAATATATATTGATGACATAATATTTGGTGCTACTAATCTATCCTTCTGTGAAAAATTCTCAGCCTTAATACTGAGGGAGTTTGAAATGAGTATTATAGGAGAACTTTCTTTCTTTCTTAGGTTGCAAATTAGGAAAATAGAAAAAGGATTATTCATTAGTCAAGAAAAATACACAAAGGAATTGTAACATCACGTTCCCATACTAACGGTTAGAGCCCTAGATTTCTGTAATTAAGAAAATAGTAATGAGAGATTAGGAAAATGCATTTGTCATGCTCATACATGATGTAGCATACGAGCACTTGAATTTGAATTTTTGCACACATTAAAATGATTGTACATGCATTCATTAACATTCCGGGTATAATTGATTTGTTAATGTGATATTATTGATAATTGTAATTTATTTGCATTGAAATCCGAATTGGAGAATATAAATTGTTGATTTAGAATTTTTGGAGAATTCTAGGAAAATTTTTTGAAATTGTTGGATATTATTGTACTAGGAAAAATGCCACTTGGCAAGTAAATTGATAAATGGAAAATAAAAATTAGTTTAACGATATTGAAGAAAATTTGGAGAGGACTTTAGAATTATGGGTTACTGATATTGTAAATTTAGAGATAACTGGAATAAAAAGATTGGAGTTTTGAGACTAGTTCAACAAGAACTAGTTAATTGGGAAACTAGCCAAGGACTATAGAAATTGGACAAGTTTCCAAGTCTAAAGTCACATTTTTCTTAGCTTTGAAAGATCAAGTACATTACTCTTGTCTTTATCTTCTTCATAGCTTTCTTCTTCACATTTCTTCATTTACATACAGTTTTTCATCAAATCTCCATTAGAGTTAAATCTTGTTTTCTTGTTGGACCCCGAACTTTTAGTGGAAATTAGAAATATTAAAATGAAATTAAATGAGTGTTTTGTATATGAATTGTGTTATAGATGTTTTTATGCTTTAAGAAAATTGATGAGAAAAGAATTGGTTGGTTTTGATGACTTTGATATTTGAGTAGATTTGTATGGGTTATGAAAGGAGTTGATTGAAATGGAAGTTCAAAAGCAA
>JAOTIZ010003580.1:0-11387 GCA_027123425.1 Erythroxylum panamense | reverse complement strand
TCAAAAAGTCAACTCTCAAGTCAAACTTTCTATCACCAAAAGTCAACTTTCTTAATTCTTCAAATTTTCACACTTTTCTCTTTATTTCTTGATTTTAAGCTTAATTTTCAATAAACTCATTCACTTTAACTTTTATAAACCATACAAACCTATTTAAATCTCAAAGTCATCATAATCTATCAATTCCTTTTCTCATCAATTTTGTTGAAACATAAACAAATCTATTACAAACTTCATATACAAACTTACTTATTTCATACTTTTTATATTTCCAAAATTCACTTAAAGATCGGGGTCCAACATGCATAATCTGCATCCACATAACCACTTAATGACAGATAATTGCATTTAATTAGTTCATCTTTTGAAAAGCATAATCTGTAGTTAATGGTTCCAGTTAAGTATTTGAGAACCCCTTTTAGCCCTTGCTAGTGTTCTAAACCTGGATTGGCCATGAATTTACTTAGAATACTGATGGTATAGGCTAGGTCAGGCCTTGTACATAATACTTCCAACACCAACATTATAGGGATAGTTAGCCATTGCTGTCTTTTCATCCTCAGTCTTAGGACTCTTAATAGACACCATCTGTAGGTGAGATCCTAAGGGGACATAACTAGGTTTAGCTTGTTCCATATTGAATTGGGCTAATACCTTTCTGATAGTTCCTTTGAGCAAGCCATAGTTTTCCTTCCCTCCTCTTTTGGATTATCTGCATTCCTAGAAGTTTCTGAGCTTCTCCTAGGTCTTTTGTCTCAAAATGATCACACAGATCAGACTTTATCTTTTGAATTCTATTAAAGTCTTTTCTTGTTATTATTTGGTCATCCACATAGACCAACATGAAGACTGCTTTAGTCATTCCTAGATCCTTAAAGTATAGGCAGTAATCATATGAGCTTCTAATGAAGTTCATACTAGTAGTAACCTCATGGAACTTCTTGTTCTATTGCCTAAGTGCTTGTTTAAGCTCATATAGGGATTTCTTAAGTAGATAGACATGATTTAGCTTATTCTTGTCCTCAAATCCGACTGGTTGCTTCATATATATTGTTTCCTCCATCTTTCCATATAGGAAAGTTGTTTTGACATCCATTTGATGGATTTCCCAGTTATATATTGTAGCTAGAACTAGAATAAGCCTAATGGTTTTGAACTTGACTACTAGTGAGAATATCTCCTTGTAGTCAATTCCCTCCTTCTGTCTATACCCCTTAGCTACAAGCCTAGCTTTGTATATCCTAGGTTCTGCTTCTGTTACTCCTTTCAGCTTGAACAACCATTTGTTCTCAATTAGCTTGACTTTACGAGGTCTAAGCACTAAAGTCCAAATCATATTCTTCATTAAAGAGGAATATTCTTTTTCACAAGCTATCTGCCATTGTTTGGCATCATTACTCCTCATGGCTTCTTCATAGGTTTCAGGAACCTTATATTCTATGGATTTAGCCCTAAGGCATGCAAATTCTACCAAGTTTGAGTCAATATACCTCCTATTAGGAATTTTCTGTCTTGGTTACCTATCTCTTATAAGTTGGTAGTCTTGTAGATTTCCTTGAGGATCATCTGTAGTTGTGTGTAGTTCTTCTGCTTCACCCTCACCTTCAGTTTCTTCTATCCTTTGTTTATGATATATAGTTTCTTGCCTAGGTTCTACATCAACAGGTTGATGGATGCCATCTTCTTTAGTTTCTAGTGGCACATAGGATGAAACTAAGTTGTTTAGTGATCCTAATTGCCCCTGAACTTCCTTTTAGAGGTCTAAATATGAGAAGTTCTTAATCAGTAGTGCGAATTCATCTTCCTTGAAGATTACATCTCTGCTTATAATAGTTTTATAGCCTCCTTTTTGGAGTATTAAGATCTTATAACCTTTAACTCCCTCTGGATAACCTAGGAATACTCCCTTAATTGCTTTAGGTTCCAACTTTCTTTCCTTCTAATGTGCATAAGCAGCACATCCGAAAGTCCTTAGATGAGTTAGTTAGGTTTCATATCATTCCACACTTCTTGTGGAGTCTTATAATCATTTGTAGAAGTTGGGAGCCTATTAACTAGATAGGCTGCTGTCTTAATAGCCTCTCCCCATAGTGAATGTGAGCAACCTGATGAGAGTAGCATACACTTGGTCTTTTCTAGAAGTGTCCTATTGAGTCTATCAGCTACATCATTATGCTGAGGTGTAGCTCTCACTGTTTTATGCCTTAAGATGTCTTTTTTACTGCAATAATCTTTAAACTCCTTATTGCAGTACTCCAATTCATTATCAGTCCTTAGGCATATTAGCTTCTTTCCAGTCTAATTTTGCATAAGTGAATGCCATTTTATGAAATTTTCTAAAGCTTCATCTTTTCTCCTCATTGGATATACCTAACATTTTCTTGATTTGTCATCTATGATAGACATAAAATATAAGTTCCCTCCTGTAGTTGATGCTTGAGCTGGCTCTCAGAGATTACTGTGAGCATATTTCATGATCTCTGTGGCCCTCTATGCTCCCTTTTGAAAACTGGATCTATGATGCTTTCCTAGCACACATGATTCACAGAACTCCAGCTTCTTTAGGTTCTATTCAGAAATTAATCCTTGTTTAGAGAGGTGGAATAAACTTTTGTTCTCTGCATAGCCTAACCTTGAATGTCGTTGCTTGGTTAATTCAGGATTTCCAAGTGACTTGATTGACTTCAGTAGAGCCAGTAACATAGTACAACCCACCTCTCTCAACTCCTCTGATATTGACTCTACCATCCTTTAGGATTTCTTTGAGCCCATCTTTTGATCTGATCTAAAAGCCTTGCTTATCAAACATGCTTTCAAAAATCAGATTCCACCTTACTCCAAGCATAAATCCGACATTAGAAAAGATTCTTTTCTTCCCATCAAACATGTTGATGGAGACATTCTTAATCCCTTCTATCCTTTGCTACCCATAATTTGCCATTTTTACCTTGGCAGTGATTGGTTTGAATGTGGTGAATGAGTCTCTATGAGGAGTCAGATGCATAGTATAACCTGAGTCGAAGATCCATTCTCTACTAAGGTCTTCACTCTCTTCAGTGACAGCCAGAATCTCAACATCACTTGATTCTACTGGTTTCTCCACATGTCCAGCATCTCCACTTTGTGCAGCTTTATCCTTTTTCTTCTTTTTGCAGTCCCTTGCAAAATGTCCCTCTTTATCACAACAAAAACACTTCTTTCCTTTTTCCTTTTTCTTCTTTTCCTCACATTCTTTGGTGTGCTTATCCTTTCCACTTCCCTTCTGCCATTTCCCTTTCTTGCTATTCTTCTTTTGTGACTTCTTGTCATGATTGTTTTCTACAAACATCACTTCAGCCTCTTTCTTGAATTGATTAATATCCACTATTTCTTCCATTAGTGAGTCTAATATCCTCTTGATAGTGAAAGATTCTCTACTAGCATGCTTAATTACCTTCTTGAATGCATTGAATTCAGAAAGTAGGGCCTTTACAATAACTATAGCTTGATGCTCCTCAAAGATCTTTTTGTTTGTAGCTTGTAAGTCTTGTACTAACTTAAAGAAATAGTCTAGGTTATCATCTAGGGAGATAGATGCGTTCAATCTTGTAGTTAGCAAGATTATGCAGAAGAGTCATCTTGTTAGGAAGACATCTTTTTACACATATTTCATCAAGTTTAAGCCACAACTTCTGTGCAGTATTACAATTCTGCACTTTTCATATCACAGTTGGTGATAAGTGAAGCATTAACTTGCAGTGTTCAAGTCTTTACATCTTAAGTCTTTTTTTCGGATCATTTTCAACATCATACTGATCTTCGATAGCCCCATAACAATCATAAGACTCAAGAAGGGCTTGCATCTGAAGTTTCTAGATGGTGAAGTCTTCCTTACTAGTGAAGATATCCATTTCTTTTCCTACTATTCTTACTGTAGTCTAAAGAAATAAAAGATGATATTTATTTACTGAAATTCTTGTTGAACTTTGATGCTTTGAGTACCCAAGAAATGCCCAGGAGGTTTCGGATCACTCTGATACCACTTCTGTTAAGTTCTTTGTGTTGTACTGTTGTCTTTCACAATAAAGATTCATAAAGAATTGTGTTGTACTGCTGTCTTTCACAATAAAGATTGATAAAGAATTTGTTAATCTTGTAGAAATTAAAGATTGCAGAAAAGTAAGGACACTGATTTTTTACTTAGTTCAATAGCTTTAATGCTATTTACATTCAAGGATCGCACACTTTGTAGTTTCAACTAGTATGAATAATTGAGTAAGGTTACAAGAGTATGAGTGCTTTCACAACGCTTGCAAAGAGTCTATAAACTAAATCTTGTTTTGTTTTTCTGTACACTTTATAGATGAAGAACAACCACAAACATACACATAGATGCATATATATATGACATTTCATTCTTCATATAACTACCTTTTGTAGTTATTTCAAGAATACTGACTATTATACCCTTCATAGGTGTATATGAGTCATTACATATTTTGCAGAAAATGAAAAGTTACATAATTTCTATAAATGTAAAGCTTCACATCCTTTGTTGGTAGTAAAATCGGTCTGTCTTAAAGAAAGAGTCGGCTACACCAAAATTCCATCGATCCAAATGACATTCCTTTAACTTTGTCTTGGAGCTACTGGCCGTTATTCGGTCCTTTATCATTTTTAACCATGAGTCACATTAATAAAATGTTAATAAATATAATGTTTTAAAAATTAAAAAAGTTTTAAAATTAAACACTTAAATAATCATATTAAAATAATACTTTAATTTGTTATTCTTTTTATAAAATAATATCTTATAATATATACGTAATCTCTTATCCAAGTACTAAACTTTCATATCTTACTTTAGAGATCTTTTGTTTTTAAATTTAAATGCATGAAATAAAAAATTAAACAATTCTTAAAATTTTAAAATGTATATGTAGCTTTTAATATGAACATATATTTGAAAAAGAAAATTTATATTGTTAAAATTGTATATAAGCTTTTTTAAAAAGGTAAATACGAATTTAGAAGTTTAAACTAAAATTTAATAAAAACCACACTTTAAATTTTCTTTTACCGACTTGACATGTCTCTATTTTGGATACTTTGTCCAAAGTACTTATTATCAATTAGGAACAATTCAAATTTTCTTGTGAAAAAGTTTTAAGTTCGAATTTATACCTCTTCCGTTTGGTCCTGATGGTCCTCTTGGCTTGGACGCGGTCAACTCTTTTGATTTGGTATATCCAGGTTCTCGCGTAAGTAGGCCGCCATTAATCTTCGTAGTAGTAACCATTGCTCTTGCTTCCACTGACCTGCAACTTACAATCATGAGTATTATCAGAAGCAGAGTCACATATCTTTGATTTTCCATCAGATATATAAAATATATATATAGCGATATGCTCTTATCCCTGGACTGAAATTCCAATATGGAGAAAGTAGGGTAATAGAAGAAAAGTGGTGTGTTTTATCGTTCTGGTAAGGTCTCTTTGCATATATAGAGACCAGGGAGAGGGGTGCGAGTTTCTACGAAACTTCATCGGTCAACATTTCCGCTCAAGGACTTTCACGTCGATGACTAAAACTTATGAAGTTTAAGTCTAAAAGGTCGGTTGATTTAATGCTATTATTTTAAGAAGTAAAACTAAAACAATAACTCAATCGAAATGTTAAGACTCAAAGTCAATCATACTTTAAACTACTCTCCAGCTGTCTGTTAATAAGGTCAAGTAGAATTGAAGATGAACTCAATTCAACTTAATCTATTGTCAAACCTATAAACGATATACAAGAAAGGGATTAGGTCTTTTTTTAAAATTAAATTTGATTTTAATATATTAATTTTGAATCATTAGATTTGATTAATTTATTATAGTTCATCAGTAAAAATTCGTTAAGCTTGATTTTGATTTTGAGTTTAAATTTAAATTTATTTATTAACTTTAAATTTGGTCAAACTAAATTTGCTCTAATTTATTATTTTTATTTATGAATCTTCGAATATTTAAGTTAGGATTTTTTATTTTTAGAATAATGTTTAAGGCATATTTAATTTATTTAAAATATATATTACAAATGCTTGTATTTAAAAACAATTTAAAAATGATAATAGTTTAAGTAGGGCCGGCCTTAGGCAAGAGTAGCCTGAGCACCCACCTAAGACCCATTCTCATAAATAATAAAATAAGAGTCATTTTTATTCTCAATAAAATAAAATAAAGTAAAATACAATCCATTTTTTCTTTCCTATAGAATAAAATAAAGTAAAAAGGGCTCCGTCCTTCACCTTATAAAGAACAATAAAAGACTCATATTTTGCTTTTTTTTATTCTTTATAAAAGCCTAAAAATAAATAGAAATAGGGACTTTTTTTTACTTTACTCGGGGCCTGTAAAATACTAAGAACTATCCTAAGCTTAAGAAACATTTAATCACTATTTTGATAATTGAACCCAAACTATATGTAAAACAATTATTGAATTGCCAATATTAATATAAAGTTTTTAATAAAATTACACTATTTAAATATTCATGGGTGCAAATGAGTAAGTTGGTACATTTGTCACTAATGCAAGTTTTGTTCTCTTTTTGGTTATTTTCATATTAGACGTTTAGTTTGGGACAAATATATAAGATGTTAATTGAAAATCGATCCGTTAACTTAAATGTTATTAAAAATATCCAAATAGGGTCGATAATGGTCGGGTTGGGTTGGGCAGAGCTTGCCCAAGCTCAAGCTCAATATGATAGCTTCTACTAGAACCTAGGTTCAACCCGAGGTTTGCTTGGTCCAAATAACTCAAAGTTAGACTTGACCTGGCTCGACCTATTTTATTTTTATTTTTAACAATAAAAATGAAAGACAATGTTATTTTTCACACAACAATGAGGTTTTTTAATAGTTATTGGGCTTTAGGTCAAGTTGGGTCTAGCTAGCTTTAATTTGAGGCCCGATTTTTTTAAAAAATTAGACCTAACGTCTTGTCAAATTAAAATTATACATAACCTGTTGACTTTAGGTCAATTAGGACCAAATCGGTTTGACCTCGAACCTAATTGCTAAGCCTGTCTTGACCAAATATAAAATATATACAGATTCTATCTATTATTTTTTATAAATTTCTCTTTGATTTGTTGGTTTATTTTTCCTTTATATAGTCCATATGAGTTTCAAAATCAGTAAAAATCCAAAATAGTAAGTACTTCCTCTTTTACCAATCTTTTAATTTTTTAAATATACATGCTATTTATCGATAAATTGAAGCTAACAAACAATATATATATATATTGTACCAATGTAAATATATCTTAAAAGACATAAATCAAATGACATAAAAATTACTTGTAGCTAAAATTTTAATTCAAACATATTTATGTTAAACTTTATAATAAAACTATCAATTATATTCCAATTGCTAATAATTGTGGGAAAATTAGGAAAAATAATATGATATTTTATGCTAATTAATCATTCAAATATAATAAAAATTCTTGTGTGATAAAATTTATTATTCTAAAATAATTAATTACAATTAAATGCCTCAACTCTTTATATGATTAAGTATATAAATATATAATTTTATATAATTAGGGTTGCTATGACACACTCCATTAAGTATAACATGTTTTAGTAATAATTAATCACTAAAACATGTTATACAAAATTATATTCACATTCCAAAATATAGACATAATAATTATGTGGATAAAAATTGATAACCTGATTCATGTTGAACGTTTATACAAATATAATTTCAACGCACAATAAATAAGAATATCATCTTCAGTTCAACTAATAGAGGCTCGTTATGTGCCCTATGTGGGTATGAGTTCAAGCCTCAATCACTGCATCGGAACAAAAGATGTCGTTTACTGAAAGGGTCTTCTTTAACCTTTAACAGGGTCATTGTGACCCGTCATATATCAAACTAAACTAGATCATAAAAGCACCATAAAAATTGATTTTTTAAATGTAGAAACACTTCAAAACATTTAATTAAAGATATTCTTCTTTAATTGGAAGAAAGACTTTCAAAAACAACTCTAACATGAATTTTTGAATATGAAAATTTTCCAAAAATTAAAACAAGATAAAAGTTACTGTGCTCTAATACCAGATGTAAGTCAATTTAACATATATTCAACAGTAATGTATGCTATAATAACAAATAAATTGAACGTGGAAGAAATCAAAACACCCCATGCCATTGATGTTTTTACAAAGGTCTGCATTTTTAGAATTCTTCTAAGTTCTCAGTTTTAAAATCGATGGTGAATATTTTGAGAAGAGAAAATAGGGTTAGGGACTGCAAAAATCTGCAACAAAAAACATATATCAATGTATTTCCATCAAGCACATTAATTTTTTACCACAAAAATAGAACATTTATTTCCATTTATTATATAATGTTGGACCATTTATGGGTATTAAAATTACCTGGAATTTGGAAAAATCTCACATAAAAAAGGTGCTCAAGTTACATAATTTGAGTATATTTGAATCATTAAAAAAATACCGTTTTAATTTTATTTCTAATACGACCTCATTGTGACATTGAACTTTTTAAACTCATCATTTAAAATATTAAATTTAAGCGACATCATTTTAAAAAGTGAATTACACATTTTGATTGAGTTCAATCCTGAAGTCTAATTAACTTAAACTCAACCTATTAATTTTGGGTTGAGTTAGACAAAATTTTCATTTATAAATATTTCTACTTTGGTCCTCTTTTTGTCGGATGAGTTTAGAGATATGCACATAAGTGATATTTATAATAATTAAAAAATTCAATTGATTTGATTGGTTTAATTGTAAAAATTTTGAATCGGTCAATTTTTCCATTCGATTTACTAATTATATGACTAATGAGTAATTGATGAAAAAAATGTAAATTTGTTTTTTTATTATTTATAACATTGATGGACAATAATTTGCACTATTTTGAAAAATAAGTAAATCAATATTCAATCCTCCTAACAATTTAAGCATTAATAAGTATGAATATATCCCCAATAATACTGAATATAATAAACTCTATGGATGCTTTGTTAGAGCAACAAAATTGAGATATAGAGATTAAATTCTTTAGCATAGAGGGTACGCAGAGAACATTGTCTAATGAGAATATATGATGAGGAGTATGTAGAGAGGTGGAACCCGTGTGAGTGATGGGAAGATTAGAGCCATCTCCGATCATGATATCATCGTTGCCTATGTATGGTGTATGCAATGAGAGGTTGTTGAGGTCAGAAGTGACATGGTGAGATGCACTGCTATCAAGGAGCCATGAAGGATTGGTGGAAGAATGGGTGGCAAGATGGGCTTGTGATTGCTAGGAAGCGTTGGGGGGAGATGTGTTGGTTGTGGGTGACGTTTGAACTGGGACTAGGCGAAATGAGGGGCATTGTTTGGCTGTATGGCTTTGGATTCTGCAGATCTGGCAGTAGCCAAGATATGGTTTAGGAGGAGGTCGAGATCCTGGTGAGGTAGAGGAGCCTACATTGGTAGTAGCACGTGTACGTCAGTTGGTATTGTGTTGAGGGTTGGTCGAGCGCCAGTTTTTATTGGATTTGGATGTGGGATTGGCAGTGGCTGGATATTGGTGCTGCTCATCTTTGTTTGATTGAATAGAGACTTCAAAAGTGAGAAGTTTTTCATGGAGTTCTTCAAAGGTGATGGAGTTATCTCGTGCTTGTACAGCACGAACCAACTCTTTGTAGTCATCACTGAGACCATCGAGAATTTTATCGGTGATTTCTTCTTCATCAAGTGGGGCCCCAAGAAGAGCAAGATCATCTGCTTTGGCTTTGATGTTGTGCGGAAACGTTAATAAATGTGGAGTAAAAATAAAACAGCAACAAAAGAACACCAAGATTTTTATACTGGTTCGGCAATGCCTACGTTCAGTTTGAAGACGACTGAGTATTTCACTATAACAATGAGAGCGTACAATAGTGTTTATCACTCAATTTTCAAAGAGACTCAAAATAACCCAAGCTCCTACTAGAAAAGAGAAAACAAAAAAATATAAATAAGTTTTTCTTTTCTCTATCCCTCTCACTATTCTTCTCTCTTTTCTCTCGAAAATTTTGCTCTCTCTCACTAGCACACTTCTGCTCTCCTCTCACAACAGAAATGTTGTTCTCTCTTCATTGTTCTTACTCCCATTTATAGAGAATTCAATGGGTGTGAATAATGGGTCTGAAAGCTAGTTGTACTGCCGAAATCCACCGGAAAAAGCCAAGCCACCATTGTTGATCACCGAAAGTAGCTTCAATTTCTGACTTTGCAAGCTTCTATTTCTGACTTTCTTTGAGCCAATATTCAACATTTGATTAACTGCATAAATTCAGTGATGGTTAGGGATCCTTTGATGATATTTTTTAGTTGACTTTTGATTTGTTTGATGCGGCCACGAGAGGGTTTGGCATAGGTATTGGCTAAGATAGTCCAAACTTCTCTAGAGATCTTGGCTTTAGCAATGAATGGAATGATGGTTGGTGATAGGGAGCCAATGATTGCATTGAGGATCAATTGATCCTGACGAGTCCAGAGAATATAATTGGGGTTTGGTCTGGTTGTATTAGATTGTGTAATGGTGGCTTCTAGACAAGGTTTGGAGCAATCAATATAGCCAAGCAGGTCGTAACCAATAAAGAGAGTTTGGAACTGGAGTTTCCAGGAGAGATAATTGGTGGAAGTGAGTTTGAGAAGAGTTTGTGTAGCAACATTAATAGCGATGAGTGTTTGGTTCGGTTCATTGGTTTCAAGAATAGTTGGACTAGTGTTTTCGGTGGCCATGGAACTAATAACTGAGATGATAGATTAAGGGAAAGGAGAAAAACGGATCGACTAATGCTCTGATACCATGATAGATTAAAGCTCAAGTCTTCTATGGACATTCACAGTAGTTATATACAAAAACAAGATAACAACTCTTTTGATATAATCCTAAACTATCGAGCAATTGGAACACTAATTCCTGAAACTACGGGATAACAAGTTTGAATGAGATTTGATTTTTAACAGGTCAATGGTTGGTACAGTTTGTTACAATACGATAAGCCTCTAATATTTACTTGTACCGAAAAAATGTGGTGCTTCCGTTTTCTTAATATCCAACTTATTTATTAATTGAAAGAGAAAAAAATAAATAGATGGGATGTAAAGGAAAAAAGGGCACAGCAAGCCAAAAGTGAATACGTTCCATAATTAGCACTTCTGTTTGTATACCAAAATGTGACTTACATTAACAACGTCCACTGCAAGCTAATGCTCTTTTGCTAAAAAATCTTCTTAGTTCCATTAATGGATTGGACTCGGATTCATGGATTATTTGATCCAATCTGCAATTTTCTAGTCTTAGCACCTGTTTGGTTCAGCTTTTGGAGGATCCACA
>JAOTIZ010003534.1:0-11388 GCA_027123425.1 Erythroxylum panamense | reverse complement strand
ATTAAGATATGAATGGGATTTGTGTATGATTTGAGTTATGAATGTGATTTGCATATGAATATGAATGGGATTGCTTGTGATATGGATTCCAAACGGGAGGTCCGATGATTCTGATCATTGATTGCGAATTATTGAAGTGTTATAGGTATAGAATTGTGTTTGTTTATGCTGGGATTCCGGACAGGAGGTCTGATGAATTGTGTGTATTGGTTTGGTATATAGAAGTGAGTTTAAAACCATTTGCAGGTTTTTGGGATTCTTAAAATACAGTAGTTATGTTGCCCAATTCTTGTTCAAATATAGATTGAATAAAGAGAAAATGAATGAATATTATGAAAAAAGAATTATGTTTTGTTTTAAAAAATGAGAAATGATGAAATGAATTAGACGAATCTTATGAATCGAGTTTGATTGAGGATAAATTTTCCAAATGGGAAATTAAGTTGCTTTGTATGAAATGGATTAAATAATGAGAAAGAAGAAGAAAAAAAATTTATATCGGATTTGATTGGCTTAGATTAGATGTCTACAGGTTTCCAAAGTGACACTTTTCTATAATGATTGTTCTCGAATGTCGAAAATTTGGATTTCAGTTCGATTACATCGTTTGTTTGGTTTGTTTTCCGAGCCAATTCGATTTGACTTCGTATTCGATTTGCTTTCGATTCTTTCGCCTTTTGATCCGATTTGTTTGCTTTGACTTTCGCTTTCGATTTCCGCTTTTGAGATCTCGCTTTCCGATTTGGTTCCGCTTTCCGATATTCTTTCGCTTTTGATTCCGATTTGTTTTTCCTTCGCACTAGTGTGGGACCACTTTCGGGTTTAGGATCCGTTTCTTCGATTCGTTTCGATTTGTGTTCGGAGCCATTTGTTTCGCTTTATGATTTCAGTTTCTATTTTTCCGGTTGGGGTCCGGTTCTGAAATCGGGTCCCATCAACCAATATGATGAACATAATAACTATCAACTGGCTGAATATTCACATTTCTTTCTTGCAAAGAATTCAGATTTAAAGCCTGATAAATTAAGTATCGCATGAGAATCATAGATGGGCCAAAGTCTAGCAAGGCACACTCAATTTTCTTATAATCAATGACACACAAATGTGTAAACATACTTGGATATTTGCATTTTTCTGCTTATTTCCTATTTATCACATTTGATACATTCTTACCTAAAAATTATTTTAGAATTTGTTGATGGCATCTAGAAGTGGGATTTCTACCTTTTTGAAGGCCTCCAAGATCTCTCTTTTATATTCTCCTTCTTTTGATTTAGCCAGCTTACAAAGAAAGAGAGGTAGACATACATGAGTTGATGTCGGTAAAGTTAAACCATCGTTTACCTTTATTGATTCTTGAGTTGGAGGTTGAATTTCCTTACGACTTCTTAATGTCATTATAGTCCTATTCTCCTTAGGATTCACCACCATTTGTTAAGGTAATTTTCCTAATGCTTGCACTTCTAATTTACTAACCAAGGTGGCTAATTGAGTGAAGGCTTGCCCTTGTTTCCTGTTAAAATTGTTAAGTATTCGTAGCAAGTGACTTAATAATTTCAAGATTGAGATTAAGCATATGTAGGTGCTTAAGGTTGTCTATTAAAATTGTGAGGTTGATATCTTTGTTGCCCTCCTTGATTTCTACAGCTAAAGTTCAAATGATTCCTCCATCCTAAATTATAATGATTGGAATAAGGGTGGTCATTATTTCTCTGATGAATTGTCTTATGCCACATATCTCCTTTCTGATATTAGTTGATTGAGATGCGAGAAAGAAATTCTCTAAGAACAACCTTTTCATCTCATTCCAAGTTGTCACTAAGCAAAAGGGAAGATAATATAGTCAATCTTTTGCCTTATTCTCAATAAGAATGGAAAGGCTTTGAGATTAATTTATTCTTTAGTCAATCCTTATAGCTTTATTTCAGAGCAAGTAACATGAAATTGTTTCAATTGTTTATGTGAATCTTCACCTATACGACCATAAAAATAGGGATTAAGTGAATAAAAGTAGATTTCAATTTGAAATCAATCTCAATATCTAAAAAACTTTATGTCGAAGGGTTATTGATTTAAGTTTGATGCCACTAACTCCCTCAATATTCTAATATTAGGATTTGCCATCTTTTCTTCAACTTCTTGGAAATTAGAATATTCACCAATTGTTAGATCTATCTCAACTTTCATTTTTGGAGGTGAATAACCGCTTCTTTGCTTAGCCTTTTTCCTTCAACAATGCAATGTCTTCTCAGTTTCTGGGTTATGCTGTAATTTGCCTATATGAGAAAATTGAGTCATACAAGACAAGTGATCAGCAGTAAACTGTTAAATAATGCAAAGAAACTAAAAAAATAAAATATGTCCCTAACAATAGTGTCAAAATTTTGATCAGGTTGTTAAAAATTAATTATGATTCTTTAAACTTTTATAATAGTCATAGAATTAGGTCGAATCATAAGAGATCTAAAGACTAATTTCTTAATTTCAATAGATGAAACAAAATGGGAGTTTATGATTAATTAATTAAAGAACTAAAACTAACAAAGAATCAAAATAAATTAAGTATAAAAGTGAGAAATCAGGACTACTTAACTCTAATTCAAGAAAAATATCTCATCTAATTGTAACAATGATCATTACTCTATAAAGAATAATTTTCACAATTCAAATAACTAGTCCAAAGCATATTAGGATAGCCATAATAAGTCTCAAATTTTTCTAACTTAATTGATTCAAACCTAACATTCAAGCCAAAACTTACCATCAACTGATTAGGTATAATCACATTTCATATCAATTAAATAATAGTGATAAGCTTAGTGAAAAAGACTAATCCCTAAATTAAATAATTGACATAGCTACAATTATTCAATTTAGTTTTCTTGTTACTCATAAGTTAAATATGTAAATTCATAAATAAACTAATTGCTACTTATATCAATCATTCATGAAAATTATGGACCATTAACTTTAGGGATAGCTGTAGACTCATCAGCATTAAATTAATTTATTAAATCTATCAATATTAATTATTCATAAAACATAAGAACATAAAATACGAAATGTTTAAATTAGAACACATATATAAGTTTAACACAAAACCTCACAAAGTTATAACTAGAGTTTAAATCCTCTTGAGTCACGATATTAGGATTCCTATCTAAAACAAATCCAAATCCCTACATACTAGGGATAAAATCAAGTTTCCTAATTGAATTCAAACTCTTGGAGTGAATCTGAGATTAGTTATGATCTTTCCTTGTCCACATCCACTTTTTTCAAAATTGACCAATAATGTTTTAATTTGATGTAATCTCTACTTATCACTTTCTTAAATAAAACAAATATTAATTTTCTCATTTGAGAAAAAAAATATAGTCAATGTAAAAGATAATTTCAATTAACGTCACCAAATAACATCTTGTTTATTAGGGAAGAAAAAGCAATTCCAAAAGTAATCAATTTTTTCTAGTTTCTTTTTCTTGTTCATTTGAAGGAAAAAGTGGGAATGCAAAATCAGCATAAACAAACAGCTTTCTTCTTTTCATATCCTAGGAACCTTGGTCTAATGTTATGGTAGTGGGAGACAACGAAAAAGTTATTAACAGTATGTTTCCTACTTTCCGATTATCTTTTAGACCAGTTGCCTTTAATTTTTCCTAACAACTTCTGCCCTTGTACTTACACTTCAGAGCAGTAAGTATGGTATACAAAAATAGAACTCCATAGCCATAGCTTCTCCTACTACTAAGTTTAACGAAAGAACAAAACCCAAGCAAAAAGTTTAACAGAGAAGCGAGAGATCGCCCTACCTCGACCTTAGCATATGCGTGCAGTTTACAAACATATCTTGCTTTGTTGAAGATAATACTCAAGTAATTGACTATTAAAATAAATTTTAGGCTTTATTTATAACTTCATGTCTGTATTGCATGCTTGAATAGGACTTTCTCTTACAAGTGGATTCCCACGACCAAATCGTTTCAGGGTCAGAGGAGCAGTACTGACCGGAAAACATTGTTCCCTGCCACTTAACTCATCTCTTTAAATTTAGGTAAAATCCCTCTTGAGTCATTTTTAATTTAAAAATTCAAATGAAAAGTAAAGTAGATTTTAATGACTTTTGAAAGATGCCAAGTGAAACCTTCTCGTTTCTAAGGTAGAGTCGGCAAAAGCCCCCGAGATTTTGGCAGTACACCAATTGAATTGTTGGTTACACTATGCTATCCCTTAGGAGATTTTAATATTAACAACTAAACTACCAATTGTCTTCTGTAGCTTATCTCAATATAAACATGTTACTACATTTTTTAAAATGTTACTAAGTATTATTTTATCTTTATAGAATTAATTAAATTTTATTTTAAATGATAAACAGAACATTGAGAAGAAATATTTGACTTATTGTTAAATTACATTTGTTTCTTTAGGAAATCAAAAAGGTTGATCGTTGTTTTCTCTGTGAAAATTCAGAACATTTTGCTTGTCAATGTCTTGATAAGATACAAAGAGATATCAAATTCATGGATTCCATTGAAGCTATTATGTTCTTGGCACAAATATTCTTATCGGCATGGATACATTTTGCTTGTCAATCTCTTAACAAGATACAAAGAGATATCAAATTCATGGATTCCATTGAAGCTATTATGTTCTTGGCACAAATATTCTTATCGACATGGATGTATATTGTAAGGCATCTCCGTTACAGATTCTACCCATCAAAAGAATCAGAAATTGAGCCAACTTTAATTCTTCCACTGATATCTCCTCACCTGGCTAATTATATATCGTTGCTACAATAGAATCCACGACTATGACAAAAAGAGCAAACTAGAGTTATACAATGTTTAAAGCAAGCCTCTCAGTTCACTAGCTTTGAAGATTTCTAACAAGAACCTGCCCCAATTTTGAAAAGAGGCCGGGGAGAATAAAGGTGTTACATGTCAAACCATTTTCTCATCATAATGATTGTGGTTCAATTTTGCTGATAACCAAAGTTGTCAAAGCTCCCATATGCAATCAATCTTATCGTCTTGATTTCAAATTAACTAATTAAATTAAGATCATATCAAATGGGCCGTACAGCTTGTACATTTTTCATGTGTCCCCATTTTTTTTTCACAAACAAGGAAGCTAGTGGTAAAATTTCGTCGTCCGAAGAACAAGGAATTCATCTCGTCAAACTATTTTCAGTTTTCCTAAAAAATATAAACTCCACACGTAACAATTGACTTTAGGGTTTACAGAAAATAATTATGAAACTAGTTGATGGTGAGGAAATGTACAGCCTCTGAGGAGCCATGCCAACATTAGGGATAGGCAATCTGAGTAATGTTTGGATGTGTTTTTTAGTTTTTTGTTATTTTTTCATGTTTGTTTAATAATATTTGTTATATGACAGAATTGGAATGTTTCCAGCGAAATATAACTATTGTGGGATGACATAATCATTGGATTAATATTTTAACCCAATGGTTATAGTATAAATGTTGCTCTTGAATGTTATATTGCTCTTTATCTCAATTTGGGACTTTATTAAGTTGTTCTTACAATTCCTACTCAACTGGGTAGACTGGTTTGATTGAAGTGAAAAACTCTAATCATTAAATCATAAATTTGAAAGATTTTTTTCTGGGACATTCATGGTAGCTAGAAATTACATTCATACTACACATGTTACGAAGTTGCTTCAGAATGGCATAATTCTATTATGATCATTCCAGAATAAATAATAGAAACATTGTCACAATATCAATTTCTATATTACCAACAAAAACAATATATAAGCAATAAGGAAACAATGACAGATCTCACCAAACGTTAGATATTTCCTTTGAGGTGCAAATTTTTTTAACAAGATCTCACCAAATGCAACCGATTATATGATTTTATGAAACCATGTATCTTTCACAATAGCTTACATCCATCTATGTTTCTCTTGATTTTCCTTAGTCTTATAAAAGATATCATCCCTACCAGTGATGGTAAGAGCATATGCAACCAAGTTTCCCTTACCATATCTATTTGGATGCTTGACATACCTTCTTGCTCTATCCTTGACTATACAATTCTAATGCTTTCTTTCTTACATTAATTCATCTTTTAAACAAGAATTTTAAGCCACCTTAACAAACATTCTAATTTATTTTAGGACCACCTTTAAACTAGTACTACTCACTGTTAACTCTTACATGTCTTTTTCATAAATTGACCTCAATATATATCCTCTTCTAAACACTATATCTTTGAAGGCTACACTAAACCTTTTTACCAAGCACATAAAACATACAAAATTCTATCCTCTCATGTATGTCATCCTTTAATAATCTGTCATTATAAAGTTATGTCATCTCTCACTCACCAAGATGACTCACGCACATGGCACTCGTATGTATCATACTATAGTACTATATTTCTTCCCTAAATAAGGAGACATAGTCACTAATCTTATTATTGTCTTTCCTATTACGACATAGATGTCATGCTGTAATTTTTCTTAATCATAACTTATGTTCTTATCTATCAATAGTGCCCATAAAAATCATATTATTTGAAAGTTCAAAAAACATATTAGGCATCTAGTGTTCTAATAATTTCATTATGCATTTCGATGTATACTGAACTACTACCATTGACATCATGCTCTCCATCACCCTCAATTTAACAATATAATTCTATTCTTAAAAGAATAGAACCAAATCTTATTGAAAGTCATATGATAAACACTCTTTGATTCTCTTCACTAAAACTCTCCTAGATTATTGCAATATTTGCTTTTCTATCTGCTTTCCATTTCTCATTTCCATTCTTCTGCTACGAAAATTCACTTTTAAGGTAACTTTTAACTTTACAGTTAAAAATTAAACAACTTTAGCCTTCAATTTGGATCATGACTCATGTTCTTACAGTTCTTTTTCTTATTCCTTTCTCTGCTGAAAATTAGACCCATATCTCATATATATTCACGTGTGTTAGAGACCTTTTTGTTTAATTCCCTACATTGCAAAGTATCATTTACATCATTAATAAAAATAGTCTCTCTACCATGCAAAATGAAATCAATAAAATTCTCATATAAATTATGCAAGGAACACACAAAAAAATCCTCAGTTTTAAGCCTAAAACCTTATAAATCTAAGATGATTCAACTAAAATTATCAATATAAACTTTTATATGTGTACTTTCTAAGCTCGTCAAGGTATAAAAGTATCACTTTTGACATAAATGATTTCTTTTGATACTTATTTTCAAGTTGTTTCCATAACCAAGCAATGTTTATTTTATAAACCACCTCTCTCAGATTCTCATCTCCTAAAATCAACAATATTGCAATGTGCGCCCTTAATATAATATCTTCTTTCTCTGACACTCCGAAATTCTCTGACAAATTTTCCTCTCCTTTTTTTGAAAATATAAATAAAATATTTCTTTAATAAATAAATGAAGTACAAGTTACAAAAATAACCTAGGGAGTTACCCTGTGTATATACGATTATATATTGATACCTTTTCAAAACACAGATAACAGGCAAGTTGAGATACTAAGAACGTTTGATCTTTACAGAACATCTCTCAGTGTTAAGGGTTTATGGATATTGGCCATGGTCTTTAAGATAAGACTTGGGATAGAAACTTTTTTTGTTTCAAACCTTCAACCATGACAGCTACAATGTGTATGAACTTTGGATCACGTTGAGAAGATAGCCATTATATAGCACCAAAAAACATATTAGTAGGTACTAACCAGTTACATCACAATTTAACTTCTTCCCATAGACTGTTGGTGATCTCACACTTGAAGAATAAATGATCATGTATTTCCTACATTGTTGCACCAAAAGGGCATGAAAGATCAACGTTTAAATACTGAGTTTATCAGCTGCATAGTGAACAGGTCGATTATACTAAAAGAATGTATTTTGAGTAAGAGGAATAGGAGAGTATTGAGGTTGCAAATGTCGAATACTTGTAAGGAAATTTCAGTTGCTCCCATTACTGAGTGACTCCATTTTTGTGTGAAGTGGGAGATTAATACAAACTCTTTGATCATCAGGGAAATTTATAAGAGCTCCCTAAGTTGAACAATTGTCAAACCATGAGGATATTTGCTTCCCATTGCCAATGGAGCATAATAAATTTTCTTGGACAATATCTTTCACTTGAAGAAGCTGGTTCAAAAAGAAGGAGTTTGATGCTTTCTTCTGCACTACCCAAATTCTCATCCCTTTGAGAAAATATGAATGGATCCATCTAATCCATAAGGATGTTCTATCTTCAAGGATCCACCAAAACCTGAGTTTCACTGGAAGAATATTAGGACCCCCCTTCTTCCTTTAGATTTTCCTCTCCTTCTAACTACAATGTGCATTCTTTCTAAACAAGGACCGCTCTCATCTCTACATTAAATTTTTCAATATTGAACTCAGACAAAGACATCTTAATAACAAAGCCTTAGCTCTAATACCAATTTTTATGATAATAATTTGATAACAATTTTTATGAGATTCAGACAATCTATATGACCTAAGTCCATAGGGAAGGAGATTGGTTTTTTATTACTATGAGAAAGGTGATACAAGGATAATAGATAACAAAAACCTTATATAGCCTCTCCCAAAGCTTCTCTCTAAAGGCTCTTTCTTAGATCCTCTAAGGTCTTTACTTACATAACCCTTATCAAACAAACTAAGGTTATTATTACCACATAATCTTAAGGTCAATAATTTTGCATTTCAATAAAAGCTTAAGGTGATTAAAACTCTATTTCCACGGATGCTTAATGACACTCAAAACTCTATTTCATCATAAAATTAGTCACTAAATTTTTATTTTGCCATAATTTAAGGTATATTTCATAATCATTTTATAAGAGAAAAGACTTATGACATACTTTCAACTAGTAGTGGAAGACCAACTTATAGCTAACTCATTAAATTTGCATACTAGAATAAGCAGAATAGTGGAGTAAAAAGTGAATGAAATTTGTTAAATTATATAGTGAATTAGTATAAGGTTGAAGAGGAATGGTCAAAAAATTTGTTAGAGTTTATAGATATTTGCTCTATATCTGAGTCTATATCCATTGGGGACAGATGCTCTTAATTATTCTTCAATTCAATGTTGCAAGGAAAAATATCAACAAGATTTGCGATATTCTCTCTCACAATGGATCCTTATCATAAGCTAAGAGGAGATATTAGATGACATAATGTTATTTTTCAAAAACTCCATTGGCTCCTTCTCTTTTAAGGAGCTTCATAAATTCCTAGATATGTTAAAAAAGAGATTATCCAACATATTAAGTAGGTGAATGATCAAGAAATAAAGTAAGTTGTCTTTCAAATGAATGGTAAAGAGGTTCTCTGGCCAAATGGCCTTTTTTCCATAAAATTTAGAATCAGCTAGTGGAACTTTGCTTAAATAAATCAACAAAACATTTCTATGTCTAACTCCTAAGATCCCCGATCCTTCCTCATTTGGAGACTTTAGATCAATTGCTTGTAGTAACTTTTTATATAAAATTATTGCCAAAATCTTGGTGAATTGATTAAGAAAGGTGCTTCAATCTATTATAAGTGATAATCGAGGTGCATTTCTTAAGCATAGACAAAATAGAGAAAATATTGTCCTTGCTCAAGAGATATTAAAAGGGTATTCCAGCAAGAATTATCCATAAAACTGTGCTATCAAAGTTGATTTCAATAATGTCTTTGATAATATAAGCTGGAACTTTGTCCTAGACTTCAACTTGCTTGACGCATTTAGCTTCCCTCATATTTTCCAGAATTAGGTGGCAGATTGTATTTCCTCCATTTCTTATAGTGTGCTAATTAACAGCATCCCCTCTAAACTGTTCGAAGAAGAAAGGGACATTAGATAAGGAGATCTCCTCTCTTTATATATATTCATACTTGTGATGAAAGCGTTAACTTTACTCTTGAAGTTCAGCATTATGAGAAGTGACAAGTCCAAATTTCACAGCAAGTGTAAACATATCGAACTAACTAGTTTATGCTTTGTAGATGACTTGTTGATCTTTTCCAACGGTAAAGAAAAATCTATTTAGATCTTGATGATGTCAATAATGAAATTTAAGGAGTTATTGGGCTTAGAGATAAACTATAACAAAAGTCGCATTATAATTACTTCTAGTGCCTTGCAACATGTTGAAAGGCTTAAAGCTTTGACATGTATGGCCATTAAACCTCCTACTCTAATGTATCTTGGTTGCCACTGGTGATAAAGAGGTTGTAATTTAAAGAGTGCTTCCCTTTGGTGAAAAGATAAAAAGATTGGAATGTTGGACTAAAAAGGAACTCTCTTTATGAGGTAAACTTCAACTCATCAAATTCATTTTGAATTCCGTGCACATTTATTAGATTGTTATATGTTCTTATCTAAAGGTCTCATCAAGACCATTGAAGGGCTAACTATGAAGCTTTTATGGGGCTAGGGCTGACAATAGGTCAGGCCTAACCTATACAGGCCTCGAGTGACCCGAGGCCTAATTGAACTCGAGTCTGGATTTTTTAAAAAATATATATTTTTATTATTTATGTAACATCCCGTTTCCATACAAAGGGTTGAACCATAGAAATGGGTACATGTGAGATCAATTACAGAAATTAAGAAAACACATCTCATGCTCATGCATTATATATTATACATATATACGTGAACAATGTTTTTGCACATGAAAAATGACTGTATATGTATTCATGACATTTGTCGGTATATTGTGAATAAATGTGATTGTTATGAAAAATGTGATTTGTGTGTGTAAAAATTTACTTGGAGTGGGTCTTTGTGAGTTTTGAATTTTTAGTGAATTTTAGAAAAAAATTTTAAAAATTTCGGGAAAATTTTCTGAACCGAAAAAATTGCCAAGTGACTAACTGACTGGTTACCAGTAGTAGGAATGATTGTCCAATGGCACTGGAAATTTAGATAAATGACTTTAGGATTTATTAATTTGAGCTATTGAAATTTTGGGACAATTTGGAGTAGAAATTGAATTTTAATTAGAAAGAAACCTTAAGAGTGCCTTAGAATGAGACATGTGGCAAGTGACACTTGTCACTTGCCTAACTATGTCTTAAACCTAGCCTTTCTTTAAATCAACCCACCTTTTTATTCATTCACGATACTTCTTCTTATAAAGGGTTAAAGGTGATTTAAGTGTGATTTTTTCTCCATCTTCGTAGCTCTCCTCTTCTTTGGTGCTTTTGAAAGTTTGCACATCTTTTCCTCCTCCTTTCACCTTGCTTCCTCTTCCTTTAGCTCACCTAAAAAGCCTAGCATAAACCTTCCCCCCTTAAGAGGATGATGAACGTGGGTGGTGAAGAGAAGTAGAGGGTTTGTGATTTTGGAAGTTTAATAGGTAA
>JAOTIZ010003493.1:0-11389 GCA_027123425.1 Erythroxylum panamense | reverse complement strand
CGTCTTGTCGACTTCGCATAGACGACAGAGATGTAAAAAGTTGTTGGCACAGTGACATGTGTTAATTGCAAGTGCATAACTTGTTCGGTGCCATGTAGAAGCGTAACAGTATAGGCATTGGAAAAGAGGGCCCAGATTTTATTTGTGTCAGAGACATAGCCTGATGTGAAGTGTAACTTCCTCAGCAGACTATCTAGAAAGGTAGGTTGCACCATTGGCTCTATCACGAAGACTGCAGATAACTTGTGCATTGCAGTTAGAAAATTTAAACGACGTTGGGTGGCCCGGTTACCCACCCCACGTAAGTTCCAAATTAGGCTATTAATCATGATTAATTGGCGGAATAAGTAATCTGCGGAGCTCTCGCCGATCGGCGAAGAGATTCAGTATCAAAGGTTACTTTCTTATTCTTCGAGCCTGGAGGACGTCCCCGTTTCGGTAGAGTTGTTTCTCCTTCAGATTGCACCATTCTGGAAATTTCCACATTCAGTTGACCGGAATCTGTGCCAAGCCAGAAATCGTCTTGGACTGTAGTTGGCGAAGTACCCACGTCGGAGTTGACTGAGGGGAGCAGAACATCAGCTGAGTAATTATGAAGGCATGCAGGTGAAGCCTTATCAATTGTGGCTACCTGATTAGAAACCCCAGAAGTATCCTCCAATACAATTGCAGTATTAACAATCATTTTTGTGTTTGATTCAGGGTAGAAAGCAGAGGGCATAATATCAGGGACGGAGGGTTCAGAGAAGTTGGCGCAGTCATTTATTGGATCCTTCACCGTGGCATCAGCCAATTCTAGAAATTCGTCATGGGAGAGTGAAGTAGAATGAACATGGTGGACAGTGTGGCCAGTGGCCTTGTCGGGCTCAGGAAAATTCACAAATTGAGAACAGGGTGTGTCGGAAATGTTAGCTGCAGTCATCTGAGGAGGAGTAGTGGATGCCGCCGGCTCAAGAACAGGGAGAACGGAAGGATTGGGAGGAGATACCTTCTGGGCTGGCTCAGGCAGGCCAGATGGCCCAATATCAGCAGAGTCTTTAGCCTTCCAAACCTGAACAGGAGCAGAGGGTGGAGCCAAGGCAATTCCGCTAACTAAGTTGTTAGCAGAGGAAGAAGGCGTGAGTTTATGATGACAATCAGCTATCTTATGACCAACCTTCCGACAGTGGCGACAGTAGGAGGGTAGATTTTCATACAGCACCGATTGGAAGTAGGGATGGTCTTTCGTTCCCAAACGCAAACGAGACGGCAGCTCATTCAACAGATCCACTTCAATACACACTCTAGCAATCGAGGGCCAAGATAGATTTAGAGTTGGGACATCGATTTTCAGTGGAATCCCTATCATTGTGGCCAGCCAATGTAGGTATTGTTCATTGAAGCAGTGAATCGGCAATCCCGCAAAAGAAACCCAGATTGGAACAACAGAGGATTCGTGATCTGGGTGGAAATCTGGCGCCCACTTGAAAACTCGCATGATGTGGCTGTCGAAGGTCCAGAGAGCTCTCAGCCAGCAACGCTGGTAATCTTCCTCTAGGTCAAAACAGATGAGGACATGTCGGAAGTCGATCATGCCCAGGGAAAATTACCCCTAAATCCGATCTTATCAAACGATGACCGCAGAAATTCCATCTTCGGCCTACCTTTAGAAAATTTTCCAACCAATGCTAGTTTAAACGGAGCAGCAAGTTGAGCTTCCTCCGCCTTGGTGAGAAAAAATGTCAGCTCCCCTTTAAACAGACGGGGCCGAGATTCGATGGAGACTGAAGACGGCTGCGGTTGCAACATCATCCGGGGGGATGGCTTGGCACCCGTGAGAATCTGGGCGAAGGAGCGCATGCCTGCTGGAGGAGGGGTCGGCGAGATGCCGGCCATGGGCGCCTGTTGTGTGAATCGCCAATCGATCTCCCTTCAATCGCCTTAAACTACAAAAATATGTATAATAATATATACATTAGTAGAAAAAGCATAATCAATCTATTAATTATATTTTAATTAGTAAATTAATTATTTGTAAATTATATTTAATTAAAAATCACAAAATTATATGGCCTAATTAGTTAATAATGCAAGGTCATGAGTAACAGATATAATAAACATTAATACGTACTAATTAATCAATTAATTAATTTTTATTTAATACATTAATTAATTAATTATATCTTAATTATTATTAATTATATCTTAATAAACAGAACAGTTAACTGTCAATATTAATTTATAAATAAATTATCTTTTAATAAATAAATAAATTTATTATATTTTATTTTTCATTATGTATACCGAAATTAATTAATTATATTATATTATAATTATTTATTAATTTTTCATATATGTTAAGTATATTATAATTAATTAATCAATTAATTATGTTATAATTAATCAACTAATTAGTAATATTTTAATGTTATTAAATTATATAAGTGTTGGTAACAAGAAAAACAAAATGATCACAACTGTCCATTTAACGATCAATAATTAATTAGTTAATAAATTATATTTTAATAAATAAATAAATTTATTATATTTTTATTATCATTATTTATACTGAAATTGTTTAATTAATTATATTTTAATTATTTATTTATTTTTATATGTGTTAAATATATTATAATTAATTAATCAATTAATTATTTTATAATTAATAATCTAATTAATAATTTTTTAATTAATTATTTATTTATTTAATAAAAATATTATAACATTATGTAGGTGTTAATTAAGAAACAAAATAAGCATGGAAGTCACATAACCCTGTATTACTAAATAAAAACCAAAAGGTAAAAGCACCAAATGTTAGATCCCTAAGTTCAGACTGCCGAATTGTGCGAGTGTTAGTAAGCCTTAGCCACTACTTGGCATGCAAGTTGGCACGAAGAAGGTGTGTTCACGAGAGAACAAGGCGAAGTCTTGCGAGTTGGCGAGTAAAACCCAAGGAACTTGCAAAATAGGCGAGGGATGCGGAAAGCATCGGTATAGATCTCGAGAGTAGGCGAGATTTGATACGCGTGGGCAAGCGTAGATGCGCATTGGCAGAAATCTTCAACGAGACGTGAGATTCAGATGCGAGACCGTGCGGAGTTAGAAAACTAAGTCATGTGAGACCCGAGGTGCGCGACAAGGCGCAAAGGTATGCGAGAGACCCCGCGAGGATGTGTGAAGGCATACAAGCGCGACGAGGTGTGTAAACACTATACTTTAGTGAGGCAGGTCAGCTGTATGTGAAATTTGTGAGGTTTTATACTAAATCAAATTGTGATTTGTGACTTAATCTTGGAACGACGAGACAGCGTCACAAGTAAGCTTGATCATGAAAGATGGACTTTTCCATGGACGTGCATTGATGAACTTATGTGTTGATAGGCTGTAGTGAAGACATATCAGCAGTAACGTGAAAACTGTGGATGATGTGGCATATGATGACGTGGCGGATGAGATCACTGTGGATGAGCATCATTTTTAAGAGCTGAAGATCAAGTAGAAGGATCATCTGAAAATAGAGGAGATCTTTGTGGATAAGAATAATCTTTCCTAGATATGGTAAATCTTTTAAATGTGATATAATCTTATTAAATAGGATAAGATTATGATCTCAGCTAATAAAGTTCTACTAAGACTCTTAGTCGTCTGGAAAAGCCTATAAATAGCTCATTAGTGTTGAGACCTATTCATTCACTCATTATTGAGAGAAAATACTCAGAGGAGAGAGTTTTGAGAGTTGAGAGTTTTTGGGGGGAGAGTTCTCATTGTAAGAGTTTCGAATAGAGAATTCCTTGAGTGCTTCGAGTAGGAGGTACTCGTGTCTTTTGTTAACATTTTGGTAAGAGTTAAAGAAAGAGTAGCCTCGGCTACATTTAAAATCTCTTGTTGTTTTCTTTACTCTGTTTTACATTTGTGTTCTTTTGTGAGTGTGAGGGAAACACTTTAAACATTTGTGTGCGCGTGAGGTGTTCGAGGGCTAACAGAATTGTTCGGCGACATTCACGTGAGAAGGCTGAATTTTGACTTAAGCAGACCTAAGCAGGATTGCTGCACGAAGGTGGACGCAACTTATGATAAAAGTTTGAGTCAAAGAAAAACCTTTGTGACACCCAGTGCTTCGATCTAATCCATGAAACCAGATGCTAAAAACCCATCCAAGTCCCATCCAAAGAACACCCAAAACCCAAAAATAGAGAAGCACCAAGCTTATGGAAGCTAAAGCACCCCTAGCATGCGTCAGAAAGCACCAAACAAACACAAATCAAACAAACAAATAATGAAACAAGTTGAAGGAGATGTAAATTTAAGTCAAAACCCACTCAAAAAACACCAAAAACAATCAAAAACCAACCACGACTACTGCCGACACCAAATGTAAGATTTGAGTTTTGAATTTATGCAGTGTGTATTGTATTTCATACCATACATATATAAAAAAATTACAGATCTGAAGAATTAATGCAGATTGTCCTATAATCTTGCTATAATAAGTGAGAAGAGAAAATTATGCTATCAGTTTGACTAGCTGGAGCTAAATATGGAAACCATAAATTTGAATTATCCTAACAACCCCCCGCAAGCGAAGGATGCCTGAGGAAGGAGCCTGAGCTTGTCACGTAAGAACTCAAAGCAGTCTCGAGGCAAAGACTTCGTCATGATATCAACAATTTGATCTTAAAAGCGCAAAAACTGAACTTGCAAGTGCTTTTGGACCACCAAGTCTCAGACAAAATGAACATCCAGTTCAATATGCTTTGTCCGAGCATGAAACATGGGATTTGCAATGAGGTACGTAGCACTAAATTATCACACCACAAGATGGGAGGAGAAGAGACCGAGACACCTAACTCCTATAACAAAGACCGAATCCACAACAGTTCGGTAGTGGCATTAGCGATACTTCTGTATTCAGACTCGGTGGAAGATCAAGCAATCGTGGATTATTTTTTAGAAAACCAAGAAACGAAATTAGCTCCCAAATACACGGTGTATCCACTTGTGAACCGTCTATCATCTAGACACCTAGCCCAATCGACATCGGAGAACACTTGGAGCACATTGTTTTTGGATGGACAGATTTTTAACCCAAAATGAAGAGTGCCCTTGATATACCGCAGGAGCCGCTTGAGAGCTTTCCAGTGGGAGTCGATTGGGGACTGAAGAAATTGACACAATTTATTAACCGAGAAGGTAATGTCAGGCCGAGTGATAATAACATATTGCAATGCCCCTACCACACTTCTGTAAGTTGTGAGGTCTTGAAGAACCGAACCAACACTTTTGGAAAGAGGAGGAAAGGATAACATGGGAGTGGGTTGAGGGCTGCAATCAGCCATGTTCTGCTTCTGCAACAACTCAGTAAGATACTTTTTTATGTAAGAAACAAGCCAGAAGCACCATGATGAACTTCAATGCCAAGGAAATAAGAAAGCCTACCAAGATCCCTGACTGCAAATTCTGCACTAAGTTGGAGAATTAAGCCATTCACAATGGCAGAGTGGGAGCCAGTAATGATAATATCGTCAACATAGATCAGTAGAAATACTTTCACCTGCTGCTTGTTGTAAACGAAAAAGGAGGGATTAGCTTTGAAGGCAACAAAGCTAGACTGGAGGAGGAAGGCAGATAACCGATGGAACCATGCTCGTGGGCCTTGTTTCAAACCATAAAGAGATTTGTGAAGGTGACACACGAAGTTGGGATGCTGTAAATGTTCAAACCCTTTGGGTTGAGTCATGTATATCTCTTCATCAAGAGTGCCATGGAGAAACGCATTCGGGACATCCACCTGCCTTAAGGACCAATCATAAGTCACGGCTAAGGAGAGAACAATCTGAATGGTAGAGGATTTGATCATCGGGCTGAAATTGTCAAGATAATCAACACCAAATTGTTGAGTGAAACCTTGTGTGACTAACAGAGCCTTAAGTCACTCAACAGTCCCATCTGGATTTGTTTTGACACAAAAAATCCATTTACTTCCAACCACATTGGCATTAGGAGGTCGGGGAACTAGAGACCAGGTTTTATTGCGAACAAGAGCATCAAACTCAAGCTGCATTGTAGCATGCTAGCCTGGGTGCTTGTGAGCCTGGCAAAAAGAGGTAGGCTCCTGGACAGGAACAACGAGCCTTGTTCATTGTGGATGGCCTTAAAGTCATAGGATGAGTCCTTGAAAGCTTAGGGGGAGGAGACTGAGGAGGAACATTGCGTCGGGTTAAGTCCACGGATAACTGAATGCCAGCAGGATCAAAATCCGTGGTGGTGGAGGAGGGATGTGATGGTGGTTCTGTACTAGCTAGAGAGGAAGGAGGGTCGGCAGGCAAGGTAGGTGGAGGCAAAACATCTGAAATAGCAGGATTAGTGGATAATGAAATAGAAAGATTAGGGTTAGGACGAGGATGTATCTAAGGAGATGGAACCGTGGCGCAATGCTATAAGGCAGAGCAGGAGGCAGAATCTGAAGGAGTCACGGCTACTGTGAACCAAGGGGCAATAGCAAGAGAATTATATATATCACAATTGCTTAAAGTGGCAAAGGGAAATGTGGATTCGTTGAATTGGACATGACAAGCAAGGTAAATTTGGCCAGAGCTGACATCAAGACACTTATATCCCAAATGGTGATCACTATAACCCATGAAAACACATTGACAACTTCGAAAACTAAATTTGTATTGATTATATGGACTGAGGAGGGGATATACAGCACACCTAAAGACACATAAAAAATTATAGTCCGGGGTCTTATGATAGAGCATTTGAAATGGAGAGACATTATTAAGGACACGAGAGGGCATACGATTAATCAAAAACACAGCTGTTTCCATAGAAAAATGCCAATATTTGAGAGGACACAAAGCATGTTTTAACAAGGTTAAACAAGTATCAATGACATGACAAATTTTACATTTAGACGAACCATTTTGTTTGTGTGTATGAGGACATAAAATACAATGAAAGATACCTGATTTTTGGAAGTGAGATGCGAGGGCTTTGAATTCACCTCCACCATCACTTTGAAATTCACGAATTTGGGTGCCAATTTGACGCTCAACGAGAGCTTGAAAGTGAGGAAAGATATTTTTAACGTCGTTCTTATGATGTAGAATATATATCCAAGTGTAGTTCGAGTAATCATCAATGAATAATAGAAAATAAGAGTGGCCATTAGAGGATAACAATGGTGAAGATCCCCACAAGTCCGAGTGGACTAATTGAAGCGGTGCTGAGCTAGAGTGATTAGTACTAGGTAGAAAAAGACGTGTAGCTTTGCCATACAAGCAAGAATTGCATTTATTATGTGAAGCAGTAGTACAAGAGAATGAAGAAGAAGCAATTATTTGATGACAAGTAGAAATACTGGGATGTCCCAAGCCAGCATGCCATTGATCAAAAGATAATTTATTTGCCATGAATTCCATTAGAGTCGGTTGCACAATGCCACAAGACTTGTAGACTCCATCTTCAGCCCGGCCTTGTAACATTGGAGCCTTGGTATTCCGATTCTGCACAAGAAAATAAGTTGGGTGAAATTCAAAGAAACAGTTATTATCTTTGGTGAATTGATTAACAAAATGTAATTGTTTGGTAATATTGGGAACATGAAGCATATTGGTAAGTTTAAAGAACTTATTTTGAGAAAGCAACGTGGAAGAACCAGTATGAAATTGGTGAACCTTGCCCATTACCCACAATGAGATTATCCAAACCTTTGTACTCTTCAACGATGCTCAACTGACTGGGGTCAGATGTGATATGACTAGTGGCTGCGGTTTCATGATGCCAAGGAGTGTTCAGATACTCTAAAAAATTGGCAGAGGGGGCACCTTGGAACCTAGAGGAATGAGCAGAGGGGTTAGGCAAGAGGCCAGGAGAGTTGTTATGTGAGTGAAAGGATGATGAGTTTGGTGGAGCATTATAACGACGTCGACATCAGTCAGGAGTGTAGTTACTATAGCCACAAATTTGACAAGGGCCACGTTCCTATTGTTGTTAAAATTGTTGCTGCAGTCTTAATAGCCTCGCCGGTTCCTGTTGTTGTTAAAATTGTTGCTGCGGTTTTGATAGCTCCACTGGTTGGTATTTTGGCCAGACGCACCCCTAGTATTGAAGGTGGCGTGAGCCACTTAAGCTAATGGTGTCTTGATGCGAGTGCTCTCATGAGCCAACAATTGCCCATATAATTCATAGAAGTCAACCTGTCGGCCTTGAGCCGAGAGAGCAGCAATGATGTTGTGATAATCGAGACCTAGATTTTGGTAGATAATGGCATTGAATTCAGAAGGACTTAGAGATGCACCAGCGGCAGCAAGTTCATCAGCCAAGAACTTGGCTTGATGAAGAAATTGGGCAACGGTTTTATCATCCATGGTGAGTTCTTGAAGTTGCACGTGAAGTTGCAATTTTCGAGCATCTGAAATATAACCAAAGGCCTTCTTAAAGGCTTGCCAAACATCAAAGGAATTGCGAAGACCCACAATGTAGGGGTAGAGCTCTTCAGAGATTGAGGAAATCAGCCAAGATTTGATCATTTGATCCTTTTGGTACCAAGTGAAGAATTCGGGGTTGGGTTCTAAAATGTTGGTTGTGGGATTGTTAACGTGTTTTGGAGGAGCAAAGGTTGAACCATCAACAAAACTGGTGAGATTATAACATTCAAGAAGGGGTTCAAATTGAGTTTTCCAAGCAACGTAATTCTTTGAAGTGAGTTTGAGAGAAAAAGAAACAGAAGGATGAGAATTGAAGGTAAATGAAGAAGAAGATGAAGCTGTAGTTTGGTCCATGTTTGACTTTAATACCATGTAAGATTTGAGTTTTGAATTTCTGCATTATGTATTGTATTTCATACCATACATATATACAAAAATTACAGATATGAAGAATTAATGCAGATTGTCCTATAATCTTGCTGTAATAAATGAGAAGAGAAAATTATGCTATCAGTTTGACTAGCTGGCGCTAAATATGGAAACCATATATTTGAATTATCCTAACACCAAGAGACAACAACAATGATCGCGTAGCTAAAAGTACAGAAAAATCAGTATAAAATTTGATGGGTATGAAAAAATAGAAGCTCACAGCTAAAAGCGAAGAGAGATGAGAGACATTAGAAGTCCAAATCGAAGAAAAGAAGAAGTAAAAATTAGTGGACTGTGAAATCTCATGAACAAAAGTCGACAATTCAAGCACTTCATTGTTCACACAAACTCTTTATAAATCTCAAACCTGAAAAGAGAATCAAGGAATCACAAAATGTAGATCAAATTTAACGCAGACCCTGAACAAGAATTCTACAAAGCAAGCCCACCATTACAAAACTTTTACCAAATTTCAGCAGCGCTCCTTGTACAGATCTTTAAGTTCAGAACAAGGAAAATCAACTCAAAGATTTACAGGTTAATGTTAAACTAGAAAATCGAAGTGAAAAATTTATAGATCTGTATTTGTATTTCCCTTTGAAGATAAACCAAATCGAATGTTGATAGAGAACGAAGGTACTTCTTGGTCTGCCTAACCCCGTACAAGCTACTCGACTCTAGATCTGTGACTGTGAATCAACCAGAAATACGAATTGCAGAGAAGGAAAGTTTGGTCTAAAAGACAGTAGGGGAGTAAATACAACTTGCAGAGAACACAGAAAAAAGAAGAGAAAAAGTTGGAAAAGTGTTACTATAAATGGTAAGTAATGAAGCGGGAAAACCGGATGTAGGATCTGTGAAACTGGTGGAACAAGATGAGTGAGGAGGCCAAAGTAGCAACACCGATGATTCAAGAGCACAAGAACACCATCACATTAAAAAAATAGAAGAGATGAAAGTTTACCATTTCGATGATTACCCCATCATATACAGATATTAATCTGGCGATGCATTCATTTTCATGTCAAGAAAAGGATTCCATCAAACAAAAACTAGATTCTGAAACAACACCATTTACTAAAAGTTGTATATTTTTTTCTCAAGCATGGAACTCATCGTAAATAATCCTGCCCACATCCTACGAAAGACAAATAAGCATAGATAAAGAAAAGGAAATTCACAAATGATCCAAAGACTACATCGTGGCAACAGAAAACAAATTCATCTAATAAATGAGGCACGATACGAAATTGGTCTAGCCACGTATATAGCAAGAATGCTATGTAGAGTTGAAAAGCAAACGAAAAATGTACGTTGATGAACTGAACTAAAACAACAGACCTGACCACGATGATATCGGAAGAGGTCCTGTTCTGCATCCTCCGTGTCTCTGTTATGTTATTTTGGAAAGTTAGAGTTTATGCAGAATATTTCAGTAAGGAAAGAGAACTGACCGTAACAATTGCCATTAATTTTCTCAACAAGAAAAACCTATCTCCCATGTGTGCATTTCCTCCACTCTTGCCAACCTGTATATGCCAAGCAACTGTCAAGAGTAAGAGTACGATTGGTGACGACAGCAAGCATGGGTCACCCATGCACGTAACATTTCCTCCCCTCCTTAGTATCCTAATGAAATATTCACCATGTGGTCGTGGGTTTGTTTCCCACAGACAGCGCCAAGGTATTGATCAAATGGGCTGGTGCAACTGATGAAGATATGGACTTACGGTGGACACCAGTAAGAAGTGGATGATCATAGTAGCAAACACGGAAACAGATACTCTATCCAATATTACCCTGTCTTATTCTGTCCATGAAATCTCAACCATTTATTTTGTGGGACCCACGCGGGGTCCACGCGGGACTTACACAGAATTCACATAAATAAACAGCTGAGATTTATTGGATACAATAAAACACTATAATATTGGACAGGAGATCTAGACTCGCAAACACGCAACGCGTGGAATGTGCGGGAATAGATCAAATCTAATCTTTCCTTCTGATATTATCTTTCCTTACTCAAATGTTCTGTCTAAACTTTTAACTTTCCAAAATCAACATAACACTTAGTGGACCACTCCACTACGTAAATTGATGGAAACAAACAAGCAACCGTAACAATTGGCATTAATTTTCTCAACCACCTTTAGCCTAGTTTTATTAGGCAAGAAAAACTTATGTCCCACGTGTGCATGTCCTCCACTTTTTTTAAAATTTAAAAAATATTTTTTTAAAATTATAGAATTATTAAATAGTTATTATGATGTTATATAGTTTTTACTTATATGTTATCTTTGTCTCAAAAAACGTATAAGTTTAATATAACAATATCTCTTTAATCTTATTTTTCAATTATAATTAATATAGAAAAAGTTTTTAATTTTCGTACAGAAATAAAACTAAGAATAATAAAATTACTTAATTTTTTAATTAAAGATTATTATTGCAAGACATTATTACAAAGTATTGTAAGCAATGCAATTATCAAGATGCTATCAATATAGTACAACTGTACAATATTTAAATTTAAATTTATT
>JAOTIZ010003453.1:0-11391 GCA_027123425.1 Erythroxylum panamense | reverse complement strand
ATTTCATTTAAACTTCAAACGCCATTTTAGGCCATACCTTAACATAAACCTCAATAACAAAAGCATTTTTCGCCTATCTTAATCTCATCTAATAATTCACATTCGAAATTTTCTTTTCCTTTATTCATTCTAATTTCCTCATTTCATGTCACTTGACACTTCAAAATTTCAAAAAAAATCGGGGTCCAACATATATGCCAACCTCTTTTTATGGATAAGTATAAAGCCTTCCTAAAGAAAATAAGGTTTTGCCATGTTATATGTTCAAATGGCAATATCCCAAAATTTACTTGATGTAAGTCCCTCAATGTGACTAAATGACTAAGAAGAGTTGATGGAGTAGGTTGCTCATGTCACCTATCATTGGAAATTGACACTAGATTACTTATAAAAATAATAGTGAAAGACTAGTAAGTTTTAGCAAAAGGGAGATTATATTGAATTAATAGGTTTGGATAATTTAGAATCCATCTTTAAACCATTAGCTAGTAGGGAATGAGCAATATGACAAAGTGAATAAGGTGAGTATGATAGTAAGAAATATTTAATTTAGTTTCGATAACAATGTGTAACCTATTGTTCAAACTGGTGCAATAATTGGTTGTTTTAAAATACTTACTAATGTTGATAATAAGCTAATCTAATAAGCTAACATGCTTGAGCTTGGTCTTAGTTACTCAATAACCAAAAGGGAATTTGTCTTTAATAACTATGCCATCTCTTTAAAAGGATTGATCAATGGATAATACTTAGGTCAAGCTAATTTAGTTGATGAGAATAACCTTGATGTTATGCATAAGGCTCTTCTTTCCATTATTTCTTCTCCCAATTATTCAGGTGCTAGCAAGATCATTAATATGGTTACTTACTTAATTAGTCTAGGTAAATCTGGCTCCTTCACCATTTTTGTTAAAAGGCAATCTATTAGGAAAGTAAAGGGTAAGAGTGGCAGAGGGAATACCCTTTTAAGACTTTTTGAATGGTTATCATAGCTTGGAATGTAGGGGGTTAGCTTTTTTAAGGAGTTAGCTTGTAAAGAGATTTATTTCATTAAAAAATTTTGGAATTTTATTCCCAATAATTAGTTTCACCTAAAGGGATAAGGATAAAGTTATTGACTCCTTTGCTAATGAATATATTATTCACTTATTGGTTAATTATAGATGGAGTAACTGTAAAGATATTGTTACGTTCATCTTTACGTTCATCTATGCCTATAATTTTGGTTTTCAAAGAGCCAAACTGTGGAATGACCTTCTTATAAGATATTCTAGCTTGTCAATATAATGAATCCTACTTAGTGATTTGCTCCCTCTTCTCTATAAAGGCTCAAGGTGAGAATTGCATTAAACTTTGTTACAATGAGATGAGATCTTGTTTTGCTAATCTTGTGGTCACTGACTTGGCTTATAAGGTTCATCAATTCACTTAGAGCAAAAAGAAATAAGGAACTGACTTATGATGAAGAAATGAGACATGTTTCTTATTAACTAGCATTAGTTAATCTAATTCTCCGAAAGCTTATCCATCTTTAAGAGTCTCCTATTCTCTGACCATACTCCTATAGAAGTTCATTACTTTTCTAAAAAGAACAAGGTTTTGGGCCCATTTAGGTTCTTGGACTATTTAGAAATGATGGTGGTTTTTAGGAGGTCATTAAGCAAGAACGGATCTAAAGGTGGAAAGCTTTGAATAATTTAAGAGCTTCAAGAAATTCTAATCCATAAAATATAGTCTTAAGATATCAATTTAGAGAATTCCATAAATATTTTTCAAAACGTATAGGCCATTAGGAGAAAGATTACTGAAATACAAACTCAACTTTAATTTATCCCAATCAACTCATATTTGATTGAGGAGAAAGTGGTTGATTAATATAGTTTTAAATGGTAGATGTATAATGTAGCTATAGCTAGAATTAGCAAGTACAGGTTAATTCGATAAGGATTACAAATACTAGTAGTACTACTAACAAGTACGGTTCGATCCAACAAGGATTATAAATACTACTAGTATTCTATTTCCTATTATTTAACCATTGAATGATATTATGGTTTAATTTAAAGCTAAACTAAACTAGAATTTAACATAATAATGAATCAAGACAAATATGACACAATGATTAATCCAATATCAAATAACTATAAGAAGATAGTAAATCCCCCTATGATCTTTTAAGTATTAATCCTTTATTATGTAATTTAATTATTGATTATTAGAACATGGAAATTCCTATCTTCTGCCAATATATTCCTCAAAACTATCAACAATTTATCCTCGATTAGTTAGCTTAATTCTCTTTCTAGTTAAAAAACTAAGATCTCATTACATTGATTCATGAATTTATCTATCAGGTTTGAACCTAATCCAGAGGATATATGCAAGCCTAGATTTAGGTTTACATACAACTCCTTCGAGTTCTATTCATACAAGAGGACTTCTCATTCTCAATCATATGAAATCAAATGATGAACTAGTATCTTAGACATATTAATTCAAGAATAGAAATGCATAATTGAATTTAAATAAATAAATTGATAAAATTACATTAAATAAAGGATCAAATTATAGAATCCATCCTAATCTAGGGTTCATCCTACCTATATATGAAACAAACTTCGTTCTTAAATATAGAAAACGAAACAAAAATTAAAGGTTCAGAAGAAGTATTAAAAATATATGAATAATAGATATGTATATCCCCTTCTCTCTAATGAAATCCCTTTGAATCCTTGATGAAAGACTACTCTCTATCGATCTCTTAAAGTAATCTTTATGTTTTCCTCATCCTAGGTTCAAAATTGCATCTTCTACTCTAACTCTAGTCTCTAAACTTTAACCACCTTTCTCCCTATCCTCTTCATAATTGCCTTTTATCTTGTGAAACTAGGGCTCCTAGATTATACACAGTCAGTCACACGATCATGTAAGTAATCTTGTATCTAAAAAGTACTTTCAAACCATAACTATACATATTCACCGGAGCTTACATGGGCAAGGGATATATCATCTACGATACTTACATGGGCGTGTATTTCCATACGGGTAAAAATAACATCTTTAAAGTTTGACAAGTTTATAGTCTCTTACATGGTCCCTTTACACAACTATGTATATTACTTACATGTATATTACTTACATGGGTGTGTACATCTTCATACAAGTGTTTGTCTCCAAAATAACTCTTAATTCTTCCATTTTATGCCACGATTTCCATAAAATTCTCCTCCTTTTGATCCATGAAGGCAATTGAGACTTGAAAACAATTGATAAACAATAATTACCAAAATAATGTAAATCTCTCAAATAACAAACAAAACAAACTCAATATGACAGAAAAATATAGTACAATAATCGTTTATTAAACATCCTCACACTCAAGCTATTGTTTGACTTCAAGTAAATCATAATCCAAATCATTAATCTTAAAAACATACATCCATTATTAACCTCAATCTGTCCATCTATACGTTAAATATCATATCATATTAATCAAATTAACATACAATTAGATTAAAGCTATCTTAAAACAAAATTTCATAAATCAATATTAATATCAATCATATTGATATTCTTTTTTAAATCAAAAGCACAAATTCTACACCCTCACAAAGGGTTTACTCAATGCACTTAAAATGTTTAGGGTGGAAAATATAACAAACTCCCAAATCATTACGTAGAAGAATTTTTAACCATAGACTTTCTATAAAATCACATCTCCATTACTTATAAGTAAATTAAAAATTTAAATCAAAAGGATTTTTAAATAGTATTTAATGAAGCTTGGGTAAAGGTATGGTAGGGATAATTAAAAGAGGAATAACGTTGAAGAAACATCACATAAACAAGATTGAATAAAGCTGGGTTCTTTATAGCATTGGTCCTTCAAATAATAAATTCATTGCTATAACATTAATTCTTCTCACTCTCCAACAAATATTATAACTTTTCCTTTTTTTTCTAATATGCTCGTAACACATAGTTTTTAACTTTTGAACTTCTTCAAGTAACTTTAGATAGAATATACAATTGCACAACTAAAGCACTCGAGAAGAAACAATTTTACAATCACAAATTAACAATAATCATAAAAATATTATACCTTTTCTTTTAATATTCTCAATATAACCTAGGTTCTAAGTAGTCAAGTAAGGGAAAATTCCTTTAGGATTAAAAAATAATGAAATGTTCTTAAGAAATGTAGGGTAAAGGCTATTAGTATGGTTGTAATCAATCAAGAAAAGGGATAATTCTTAAAAGTGGTTTCTCTTGAAGGATTAAAATAGGGTAGATAATAATAAAAGAAACTAGGTTAAAATAAAGGGTTGAATCTAAGTTTCTTTATCATTTTAATGCCCTTATTTTAAAGAAACATTTGATCTCAAAATGAATAATATAAGCAAGTTCTAGAATAGTCCAATTATGTATGATAACACACCCTGGAGAATATAAGAGCATAAAATAATGATGTATTTGCTCTTAGGCTCAAAAGCTCACAAATAGGCTTCATGTGTGTAAATAATATGCAATTTTTATTCAAATTAGCTATCTTAGTGTTTAATGAAAATATGGATTATAAAAGCAAGTATATTCTAACTTTAATCCTTGTATATGCTAATTTAATTCAATAATCAATAATAACCTAAAGTGTTTAAGTCATATTTTAACTAAATTGGGACGTCAATAATTATAAATAGTAAAGATTATAATAAGATTTAAAAAATTGAATATCTTTTCAAAATTTTCATTAAGCCTTTACCCACACTTAAAATTGTACATTATCCTCAATGTAGATAATAGAAACATGAAAAAATAACAAATTAAACATAGAATGTGAGAAAGGTATATTTTAGTACTTCCTTGAATAATAAAAATTACATATTCTAAATTTAGTGAAGAGCCTGTACGATATTATGTACAGGCATCCTTATAAAATAGAAAAATAGAACTAAAGATAAAATAAGATAATAATAAAGCTAAAATGAGAATAATAAAGTGTAAAAAAATAAGAATAATATAGAAATAATAAAAGAAACAAAAAACCCTAACAAAACATCCAGACTGCCTTTTTAATTATCAATCTGTCGGTAAGTCTAGTATGTTGGTCATCAAAGGATCCTCAAGTCTTTAAGCATCATATGGCCATGAAGCCAAAGATAATACAACCTCTCTAGATGGTACAGGTGCTATGGACATCTCGAGGTGTCCCAACATCTACAATATGACCTCCTTCATCCACCTATCATCGGCCTCTCGTCTTGTTATCTGCTTCGACAACTTTAGTTAGTTCACCTAGATATTACATTAGACTCATAAGATTTGGCTATGTACTTCTATAGCTAAGCAATCTTCATTTAGTTCCAGTGTCTTGGTGGTGTCAGTGTCCTAGGTGATCTTGCATTAATTGACAAGTCTAAGTTCTCCTTATGTACTGTTCCTCCCATCTATAATGGTGTGAGTCCTATCTTGATGGTTGTTCTACTAAATTAGGGTATGCTCCCAAATTTATCAACTCATTCAAGATCCTAATTAGTCGATAGATGTCTTTTATTGGTCCCCATATTTTATGTACCATATGCATAATCCATACAAAATTTAAGTTGAAGAGACCATTGTACTTGGTAGCCTCATTGGTGGTAACCTCCAAAAGACTCCCATTCTCTTTGCCAATCATGTCACAAAGGGCCTTATGCATATCATCCTTATCTTCTCCTCCTCGCTCTAACTCTATAAAAATTAGGCTAAAGTGTGCCTTAAGTATATAAACATATTCTCACTCATACTCCACACATATAAAATATCTAGGTTCTTAACGACTCTGAAACAATTACTTCGCCTCTCAATGTATGATTCAGGAGGTTATAGATGTATTTGACTGTAAGATGTTAAAGGTGGAAACCTTGAATTTGCTCAGATTGTAGGTATTCTCCTCACTAATGATGCACTAAAAGTGACAAGCTTACATTTCGTATAAGCAATCTATCTCAAATTTCCTATAATCTTGAATCTCTATGAATTCTCGATCATAAAGGCCCATCATTATAAAGAAGTTTGTATAACTCATCCTTATCATCTCTCCGATCATCCTGAATTGGATCGTACTTGGTTGGTCCCAAATCATGGTGGACCTTTTCCACAAAGAACTTAGAGATCATTTTAAGTGTAAGCTCCCATTTTATAGGCTCCATAATCTCGAAGAATTGAGACCCTATTTTAAGCTAAGTATGCTTTACCCGAGGTTGATCAAAAGCTAAGTGTGAAAAAAATTGATATGTGCTTACTTGATTATATATTTATTTTGTAACACTTAGTTATTAATGCTATGAAATGCTTAAGACACTCACTTTAGTTTATATTGGGTTTTAGGTACAATTCGGAAGTGAAATAGCTAAAGTGAGTTGAAAGCATAATCTTTGAGTCGTCTTCGTAAGATTCACACTCACTTGTCTTTATGGAATAAGAAGAAGAAGGATTAGAGAAATAGGAGACAAGAAAATGCACGAAGATGAAGAGTAAATTGTCATGGACAATAGATTCATGCCTATAACACACGTGTCATCGGTGTGACATTCTTCTCATAACTATGACACAAGCCTGTCCACCCAAAACCTTAATTTTAAATATAAATAGACATAATGTGATAGCAGAAGGCGTTTTTTTATTGGGGGGGAAATCATTTTAAGGGTGTGAGCTCTCAGTTTTTAAGGTAACACAGGGGACATACCTCATATTTGGGATACCCATGGAGGGCTGAGCTTCCTGACACCATTTCAGAGGTGATACCAATGTTGACGAACCCGGTTAAGCATTTCTGTCATTATATTTGTTGTTCTTTTTCTCTTAAGGATTGATTATGTTATCATATGTCAATTGTTTCGGTTTTATGTAAGAATGATTGAATGCTCTATTTGATTGTTTTTATGTATGAACCCATTGCTAGAATTTCAATATAATTTGTAATTGTTATGTTGAGATTCATTTATGGCAACTAATGTTTTCGATCATTAGGGATAAGATAACCTAGGATAAATGAATTGAGCTTGTGTGGTTGTTTCCTTTATTAATATGTTTTCCTAACTCATAATGCAACTATCTAATTAAATTTAGAGAGCTTGTTCTATATTGTTTGATAGTTAGGTTTAATTAATGAGCTCTTCTTAATTAAACATGACCTAAGGGAAAAATGGAGTTAACAGAGCTTATTATTAATCTATGATTAATACTTGCTAGGAGAGGTATGAGAATAACAATTCAATGAACTATTATTAACTATGTGTAGGCTGAGATTGAACCAATGATCGGGTCCATAACGTATTCATCACTTTTCTCATTTTTTAATTTTTAATTTAATTTATTTTTGTTAGCTTACTTTCATTTTATTTTCTTATTTGAAAATCAAACCAAACCCCCATAAGCTAAAAATCAATTCTTTTCATAACAAAAGCTACCCAAACACTCGCTGTGAGATTAACTTAAGCTCACCACTACTATAGTTATAGGTCTAGTTATTTTCAGTAATGTTATGAAACGCTACGTCAATTTTGGCGTTATTGCTAGAGAGTATGGTGCTTTAGTTTTTGTTATTAATTTTAATTGGATTTGTGTATGTATTTTTTTATAATTAGTTTCTTTTTAGTTATTTATTGATCTTTTCACTTTTTGTTTAGTGTTTGCATGTTGAAAAAATACATAAAAGGAAGTAGTTTCTTTTATAACTCATATTCCCAATCCTATAGCTCAAATTGGAATGATCATACTAACTTTAGTTATGGATGAGATAACTAGCAAAATTACTTCCTTGATATTTTGTAGGACGCACAACAATTTCTGTATAGACCAGAAGCTTCTTATCATGACTCAGGTCCATCTCTAGAAGAATTAGTTAATGCTGTCACTACTAACAGTTTGCTATTTTTGGCAAGATACAAGGTTTATCATCCAAGATTTGGAGAGCTAGTAAAACTCAGGGACATGTTTAGAAGAATTATTTAATGTTTATATTACTAATACTTGCAAGTTCAGTAGGATATGATACAATTTCAACAAGATTCAACATCTCAAATCCAGGACTTGGCAAGCCAGGTGGGTTAGCTGGTAAAAGATATCAACCACCTAACATTACAAAGTGAAGAGACACAACTATCTCAATCTGAGATGTACCCAAGGGATGTTAGTTTAGAGACCTTACAAAGTGAAGAAGAGCTTGAGAATCTTGAGAATACTACTCAAGGAATTGCTTGTGAAGAAGAAGTTAAGGAGGATCTCAAAGGAGAAAAGGATACATCATTTGGCGCAAAGGTGAGTACTGAGTCTATAATTATTTTTAAGAATAATCCTTCATCTTTACCTAACAGATTGGAGAAATTGAACAAGGAGGAGAAAGGTGAAGAGATATTCCAAGAGTGTGGGGACTTAGTAGATATTGATATTTGAAGTTAAGGAGTATGTTAAAAAAGAGAGGTCATCGACTTAGGACCTATCCTGAACAATCTCATGTGGAGGAAGCGTATATGACGCCTGAAGATCACAATTTTGTCATATGATGACGAAAACAGCTAATGACGATAAATAAAGGCACTGCTTAGGAGGCAACCCAAGGAAAGTTTATTTCTTTTCCTTTACATTTTTTCATTTTTTATATACATGTGTGTTTTTAAGTTTGTTTGTTTCTTATATGATTCTAAGTTTACAAACAAAAAGAGAGAGAGAATCAATCGAACACACATATGTTTTCTCTTTTTCTATTGCTTCTAGGACTATATAGTCATGATTAGAGAGTGAATTGACTAGAAGAATCCATGGCAATTTAGCATATACTTTTACTCATGTTATTGTTTAATAGACATTAACTTTGGAAGAGTAGTGATTAGTGTTGAGCCTTTATAGATTAACACATCCATATCAGTCTCATTGTCTTTTGTTTATGTATGGCCCTCATGACATATACATCCTGACTTTGCTTTGATTTTCTATTTAAGACCACATTTTTATCATATGCATTAACATGGAAGCGATATAGGCATTCTTTGTTTTATAAGCTATATTAACCAAATAACCTACCTATTTATATGATTTTCCTTTTGACAAGACCCTTTGAGCTTTATTAACCTTTCTTTTTGTGCTAACCACATTATATGCTTTAAACCTAACCAAATTTCCTACCCAAGCCTTCAAGTTAGTGGTTCATTTGTTTATTGTTGATGATTATGGATGTACAAAAGTCTAACTGTGGGGGTGAGCATATATGTGAGTTGATTATATTTGTCAACATGTCATGTTATGAATTTCATTGTTGATGTAGCTTCTTTCAATTTTTATTTAAAAAAGAGAAAGAAAAGGAGAAAAGAAAAAGAAAAGATTTTTTTTTAAAATAAAAGTATCAATGAGGAAATGTAATTGTTTTGCAAAGTTATTTATGATTAATGTCTCCCCTTAAAGTTGTATAGAATGGGTGACTTGAGTATAATGCATATGAGGTAGATGTTGCTTCCAAAGGTTCCTGTGCTTACAAAGTATTGTTTATGATCAACTTTTATGAGTGATATATACTTTAATGTGGTTTGTGGTGTGAGAGCTTGAATTTGAGCTAGGAAACATAGTTTTTACATTCATCATAGTTGATGTACACAATTGTGAGTGAATGTTGATTTTTAGGCTTGATATTCTACTAAAAGTTACTTTTGCTCCTCTAGATTTGATGACTTTTACACTAAACTATCCAAACACATCTCACCTTACCCTTGCCAACATTACACCTTTAATTTAAGATAATGTACACAACTCTTAATGCTGGCAAAATGAAATGATATGCTAAGTTGTGGAATGCCATGATCATCAATGGTGTTTGAGTGTACCTATGGATATATATATAATTTAAACACATTTTTTCCAAGTCTACCTCTAAAATTACTCAGTTTCTAAAGATAATGATTATTGATTGATGATAAGTAGAAGTTTTGAATGTTGATATCTTGTTAGGTTTTGAAATTTATTTCTCTTTGCTTATGACTATCTATTTTTGGGAAATATGGAAAATGAGTAAGTGTTTTTAGGTTTGTGACTGTTTTTAGGTTAATGATCAATTTGGATCATGCTTTATTGGTGACTATTTTGGATTTGAAATGGAGTTGAGAATGAGGAGTAAATGAAGTAGAAAAGGGTGATCTTTGTACAAGTATGTTAGGTGTGAAAATCTAGAAAAAAAATTTGAAGATGATGGATTGGAAAATGTTCACTGAGTATCCTTCATTCTTTTAGCCATATCTTTTTCTCTAGTTATCCAAATGGAATGATTCTTAATTTGGATTAAACTAGAGACATATAGCTACATTTCTCATGTAGAATTCGAATTCAAATTATGTTTAGAAGAGTCTCAAAATCTGACCTGAGGTTGAAAATTTGGGTATGCGTCTGTGGAAGTTCACCGAGGCAAAGTCCTTGCTTCGCTGCGACGAACTTGAAGGTTTAGCTAGGATATCTTTCGGGTAAAATTCACTGCAGCCAACTCTAAGTTTTGCAATGGCAAACATGTGAATATTTCACGAGAATTTCTTTCTGGAGGAGTTCACCGCGGCGAACTTTTCTCTACACTGAACATATTTTAGTATTTTGGGCATATCTTTTTCTATAGTTATCTAAATGGACTGATTCTTGATTTGGAGTAAACTATAGACAAAGGAATGCAAATGATCTGAAGAAATAAAATTCTGAATTGAAACCTAAGAAATTTAATTTCTGTGTGGAAGTTGAGTATAGGGAACTGTCTCAGAATAAAAGCAGTCTAAAAATATTTGGAGTATAACTTTCGCACTACTGAACCAAATTGAATGATTTTGGTGTCATTAGAAACTTATGCGATAAAAGGACAATTTTTAAACAGAAAGTGTTCCTAAATTACTTCATTTTCATTGTCTAAATGATCAAGAATAGTATACCTGAAAGTTAGTTTTTGGGAAAAATCTAGAATTTTGATCAATGAGTTATGAATTGTGATTTTAATGGTTTTATTGAGACCTAGACCATAAGTATACATGGTACTTATGTCAATTGGCAATGAAAATGTTTATGTGATTAGAATAATGGATAGATACCCGAGATTATCATGAACATGCATTATACATATTCTATATACACACATATGCATAAATGAATGGTTATAATTGTGCAAATATTAATGTGTATGTGCATTGGGTGTATTGCATAATTTTTTGGAGTTAGGTAAATATAGTGCCCTAGAAAGAAAGTGTATTACATGTAACTTTATCTTCTTCAGTTACAGTTTTGTAATGAAAATATTTATTATTAATAAAACAACAGAGTTTGGTTTTATCTGAATGAGCATTATATATCTGGTCATAAGGTACCAAGATTCTTTTGTAAGTAATATACATA
>JAOTIZ010003400.1:0-11396 GCA_027123425.1 Erythroxylum panamense | reverse complement strand
TAGGGAGTGTCTTAGTGACCTCACTACTTGATGGAAATAACTACCTATCGTGGAGTCGATCTATGAGCATCGCATTAGGAGCTAAAGACAAGATGGGGTTGGTAAATGGCCATATCAGCAAACCAGAAAATAACCCATCCCTCCTCCGAAAGTGGCACACTGCAAACAAAATGGTAACTTCTTAGATCTTAAACTCCATTAGCAAAGAAATCACTAGCTCCTTTCTAGTAGTTATGTCTACTAGAGATTTGTGGGAGGAGCGGAAGTCTAGGTACGAAGAGAGTGATGGGCCACATATTTACCAGTTAATGCAAGAAATAGGAAACTTAAGACAAGCGAATGGGTCGATGATTGCATACTTTACGAAGTTAAAAAAAGTATGGGATGATTTGAACTATTTAATGCCTTTTGCAAGGTGTGCTTGTGAAGTAAATGATAAAAACAGATCTATGGAAAATAACATAAGGCTCATTCAGTTTCTGATGGGGTTAAGGGAGGAGTATAGCCATGTGGTAGGACAGATCATGTTGAATGAACCATTACCGCAAGTAAGTAGAGCTGACTCCATGATTTTAACAATAGAGAGACAAAAAAACATATCGTAGAACCACAAAGAAGGAGGTCACTTGAATGTAGAGTTGATGGCTAAGTCAGGAGGTTATAAAAGAATTGAGGGTAGAGACAGTGGCAGCTCAAGCAACTAAAATAGGAGAAAATTTAATCCAAGGAAAGCGGATAAGTATTGTGAACATTGTCACGAAAAAGGGCACACTATTGACACCTGCTTCAAACTACACGGGATACCAGATCAATTCAAGGAGTTAAAAGAAAAAAGAAATAGAGAAAAGAGTCACCATGCTACTGTCGTGATGGAGACACCCATTGACAATGGACCAGTAAGCACAGAGTCAACTGAGAAGGAGGTGGATAACTTACCTAACAATTAAACGAGCTAATGAGGTTCATGAGAGGAAAAGGTAAAGTAGAAACCAACCATATTGCTCTTAGCAATTTTGCGGGAAAGAATCCATCTTTGCATGAACCAAATAGTGCTTCGTATGACAAAGGTTCATTGATAGTAGATTCAGGTGCATCTGCCCATATGTGTTCAGACATAAAATATTACTCTTGCATAAAACCTTCTACCCTATCTAGTTCTGTAACTCTACCTGATGGAAACACTAAACCAGTAAACATCATAGGTAGCGTAAAACTGAACCCAGAAGTAAATATCAACAACATCCTACGTGTGCCAACGTTTCATCACAATTTATTATCCGTGCACAAGTTAGCATCTCAAAATAACCTAGCTGCCATCTTTGTTTCTGATCGACTGTATTTGTAGGACCCATGGACTGATTATGTGGTGGCAATTTGCGAGGAGGAGGCAGGAGTCTATAAACTCACACCACAACATTTTTTACCGGCCAAAACACTAAAAGTTCAATTGTTGCATTTTTATTTGAACAATTATGTTGTTTGCAGTGTAACCAACAATGTTGACATTTGGCATCTACGTTTAGGACACGTATCCAAGAAAAAAATTATGCATATTCGTTGAATAAAACATCCCAAGTCCAATTTTTTATGTGACATCTAGCCCCTTGCCAAACAAACCAGAAAACCCTTCACAACACATTCCATAACCACAAAAGGGCTTTCGAATTACTACATGTCGACCTTTAGGGCCCATATAGCATACTGAATTTAGATGGACCTGAATACTTTGTTGCTTTAGTGGACGACTTTACCTGAGCCACATGGACCATCTTGATCAAAACAAAGACCAAACTTTGAGTGCCTTAATTAATTTTATAACCATGATCGAAAAACAGTTTTCTAACCCAATCATTGTGATAAAAACCGATAATGATAGGGAGTTCATAAATACTTCATGCCACTAGTACCTTGCATCAAAAGGAATAAACCACCAAAAAACATGTGTTTACACACCCTAACAAAATGGGGTTGTCGAACGAAAACATAAACATTTGCTACAAGTGACTCGGGCCATTTTTATTAGTCCAAAATACCCAAAAACTACTGGGTGAAGCCTTATTAACTTCAACCTACATCATCAATAGATTTCCCACCAAAATCTTATCCTGGGTATCCCCATATGAAAGATTATACAATAAAGCCCCCATATACGACCACATGAAAACTTTTGGGTGTATATGTTATGCAACCAACACCAAACCACATAAAGAAAAATTAGAATCCAGAGCTGCCAAAGGTATTTTTCTTAGATATGCGTCAGATAAACGAGGTTACAAATTACAGGATTTACCATCAAAACTTATCATAATTAATAGAGATGTTGTCTTTTATGAGACAAAGTTTTTACAACCACCAAACCAAGCCCAAAATATACCCATACCACAAATACAAATCCATTTTAACCACTTCCCATATGAAACCATTCAACCTACTAATCACTTTACACCCAGGCCATCTATACCAAGTCCAGCACCTGACTCTAAAAACTCACCTTTCCCAACTATAACAAGTCCCCAAGCATCACATGGATCCATTACCAAAAACTCACCTTTCCCAACCAGCATCGAGAGCCATCAATCTTCTAAAAATCCCATAGCTGATCTAGCACAGTAGCCTTTACGTATCAGCACCAGACCACATTTTTGACCCTTCTACCTTGACGATTACGTCTCCCTTATGACACCCACTCCTCCTTTTATGACTACTGCCACCATATCTTCAGTCCAGGTACCCACTGATCTCTCTCTTTCAAACACATACACCTCCTTCATCGTACATGTTTATGCTAAATATGAACCTTTGTCATATGAAAGTGCTCGACAGGACCTATTATGGGTAGAACTGATAGATGCAGAAATTGAAGCTTTGGGGCTCAATCACACATGGACCCTTACGATATTACCGATTAGGAAAACAACTTTATCCACAAAATGGATTTTTAAAATCAAGCGCAACTCAGATGGATTTATGCAAAGGAGAAAAGCCAGATTAGTAGTCAAAGGCTTCAATCAGACTGCGGGGAATGACTATTTTGATGTTTTCTCTCCTGTCGCCAAAAACACATCAGTACGAATTTTACTCACGGTCGCAGCTTCACTCAACTGGCCAGTGCATCATTGCAGCATCAACAATGCATACTTACATAGGCACATCGATGAAGAGATTTATTTGAAACACCACCCGGATACAACAAAGTTTTACCTGGATAAGTCTTGAAGCTCCAAAAGTATTTATATGGTCTTAAGCAGGCAGGGCGATAATGGAACATAGAATTCACCACAAAATTAACCAAGTTTGGTTTCCACAAATTAACATCTGATGCTTGCTTGTTCACAAAAGGTACTGGTGATAGCTTTCTTGCTTTAATAATATATGTAGATGATGTTGCTGGCCCCTCTGAGTTTTTGACATTTGCGGTGAAGTGTTTCCTACATACTGAATTTACTATTAAAGATATGGGGAATGTGAAATACTTTATTGGAGTGGAAGTTGTAAAATTACCCATAAGTAATGATCCTCTCACAGAGGAAATATATATCAAATATTCTCAAAGATGCCCACCTCATTGACCTCAAATCAACCATAGTCCTTATGCCACAGGGCAGCAAGATGACTATAGATGAGGGCGTTCTATTATCTAATCCAGAACGCTACAGAAGGATCATCGGACAACTTCTCTGTCTCAATTTCACAAGGCCAGACATCACCTTTCTAGTGAAATAACTAAGCTAGTTTATTCATGAACCACGCCAGCTGTATTGGCATGCTTTGGTTCATGTTTTGAGGTATCTCAAAGGCTCCATACATAAGGGATTATTATACCCAAGTCAAAATGGCAAACCACAACTCTATGCATACTCTGACGCAGACTGGGCAGGATGCACTTTCTCTCGTAGATCATTAACCGGCTACTGTGTCTTCCTCGATCATTCCTTGATCTCATGGAAAACCAAAAAGCAAAGCACCATTAGTCACTCATCAGTCAAAGCTGAGAATCGCAGTATGGCGAGCACACTATGCGAGCTCCAATGGATCACCTACATTTGCCGTGATTTGTAACTATCGGTAAAATTACTTGTCCCATTAAAATGTGGCAACACTACAGCTATCCATATTTCAGAGAATCTGGTCTTTCACAAGTGGACAAAACACCTCGACATTGATTGCCATCTCATCCGCTATACCATTAAGGAAGGATTCCTCAACACCACTCACATCCCATCTACATAACAGCTTGCCAATCCATTCACCAAACCTTTGGCTGCCATGGCTTTTTAACGAAATTCTTCACAAGTTAGGCCTCATAAATATTGTTCAACTTGTGGAGGGGGTGTCGGAACCTCAGCAAAATAACATCCTCTGACACAGCAGCAAAATAACATAGAAACGCAACGCCACAGCAATCACATACAATGTGTATAGAAAGGTCAGTTAGTTACGATTCCCTTTCGATTTTTTTTTCATTTCTGTAGTACAATGTCATTTGTTTCTTCTTTGTCATTTGTATAAAGACATGTACAGGGTCATTTGTTTCATAAATGAAAAATGAGAGATTCCTCTCACATCCTCCTTTTACTACCACTTACCATAGTTTTGATATAAAGGACTAATATTATTCTAGTTATCAAACTAAAATCAGGCTTTATTTACATTACATATTATCGTTTTCATTCCTAGAATCGTGAAACTTCTTTAGCATCTAGTTCTACTGCAACAATTGGACTAACTTGGCTTGACACTTTAAAAACTTTTTCCTTTGAGTATATACGTATGCATCTAATATACCAACATGGACTCTTCATCAGTGACAAGTACATTTAGAAAGCAACATCTTATTTTAAGTGCATAAATTTACTTAATTAAACTTATGTACTATATTTCAAGAGCAAGGGCTCCCTGTAATGATAGTAAAATAATTCATTTATTTTATAGGTATATGTATATAAGCATTCAATGCTTGAAATTTTGTTTTTTAAAAGATACTGTGAGGAGATTATAGGAATCTCATATCCATAGAACATGCCGTGAGGCATCTCATATTGGAAGAAGAGCATTTAGAACCTTTAAAGATGTCTTTTGAAGTTTATGTAGTTGGTTCTAGCTCATATGGAGGTATAAACAAAAAGTGAAAGCATCACGGTGGGCATTAGTGGATAAAGAATAATAGACACCACCACTCTACTTAGGACTCCAAAAGGGCCAAATGGAATTAACGGGGAAAGAGTAAGTGTCCCTTTAAAAAGAGGAACACGAAATGGGTCAAGTGTTATAATTGTGGCAATAAGGATTACTTTGTTCATGATTGCATCAAACCTAAAAAGGTATAGTGTTATAGTACATACATTTTTTCGGTGAATGTTTCTTATCCTATTTTTCTAATCAAATCACATCCTTTGTAGATTGTAGACTTAGGAGCAACCAATTATATAGCAAAGGATATAGATGATTTCATAGAGTTTCGAAAGATCTCATATGAAATGACATGGCTTTATGTAGTGACAATTCCAAAGTTATCGTACAACGGATTGGCATATGAAAATTATATATACGTTGTGGTTGACCCTCATACTATGTGAAGTGTTATATGCTTCATAGATCTGATGGAATCTTCTTTTTTTGATGTTAGTTAAACTTGGTTTTCATATGAACTTCTATAATGATATAATGGATTTGTACTTCGGAAATATTTATTATGGCTATAGTTTTACATTTGATGGTTTTATTGTACTGGATGTTATAGACGTAAATAATAATATACATTAATTACATCATCTAGTACTTTAATAATGATGTAATATTATGGCATACTAGATTATGTCATATTGGTTAAAATTAAATAATTTGATTGGATAAAACGAGTTTATGAGGTATTCTAAGTCAAATATATATACCTACATATAAACATTGTCTAGCTAGTAAAATGGATAGAAAACCTTTCAAAAAGGGAACATAAGCTTCATACCCCTTGCAATTAATTTATTCCGACATCCTTGGTATAAAAAATGTAAAGGCAAGGTGTAGGGCCATGTATTTTATCACTTTCATACATGAATACTCAATATGGCCATGTCGATTTGATTTCTTACAAATCAGAAACATTAAGTTGTTTCATCAAATACATTAATTTAGTTGAGAATTAATTAGAAAAGAAGATAAAATCAGTCTAATCTAATCGAGGACAAAAGTACTTCTTTAATAAGTTCAAAATATTATGTGATGAAAAAGGAATAAACAGATAGTTAACTATTCCAAGAACTCCAAAAAAAAGGGTATAGTAGAAATATATAATAGAATTCAACTAGAAATGATCAAGTCTATAATGGCATAAGAAAATTTTTCACTTGCCTATTGTGTTGGACCCCGAAATTTTCTTTCAATATTTATCGATTTAAATGTTTGATTTTTTTATTTATTTAGTTTGTTAAATTAGCAAGTATGAATAGAAATTAGAAATTAGAAATTAGAATGAAGTGTTAGAATTAAGTTAGCTTAAGTAGTTAGTAGGCTCATGTTAAAAGAAAGAAGGGTAAATATGGAAAGCCTAGTTTAAAGAGGGGCAAAATGGGAAGAAAGACAAAAACAAAAGGGGCTTGAATTAGAAGAATAAGATAGAGGATCGTAAGAAGCTAAGAAAAGAGAGAAAAAAACGTAGAGAAAGAAGAGAAGAACGAGAAAATCGTGGGGGAAGCTAGGAAAGAGAGAAAAGAAGAAGAAAAGAAGAGAAATCAAGCTTGTTAAGGTAAGTTAATCATCTTTTCTTCTTGCTTTATTAGAGAAATGAGTAGTGTTGAGAATGAAGGAGTTAGAGAGAGAATGGGTGTTATGTTAGAAGAAGATGATTTAATGGAATCCATTTGATTTTAGGGTTTCTAAACTAGGTTTTGGGTTTTCTAACCTAGATGGACTATGGGTAGGCTAGGTTTTAGCTTAATTTGTATTTATTGTATTTTTGTGATTATTAAAATTTATGAATTTTATTAGAATATTGTTTTGAATGGAACCTTAGTTGTTTTAGGAAAGTAAGAGAATCCTACCCAAGAGCAAGAGGGAAGACAACATTGAGTTGGATTTTTTGCAAGCCAATTAGGTAGGTAATTTATTTATAGCTATTGTGTGATTAGGCAAATTCTTGCCTATGTGTGTGATTGTTGATTTCTTGAAATTGAATTGTTGTGATTTGATAGGAAATGCATGATGCATTGTGATTGTGTTATATCGTGAAAGAAGTTATAACATTTTGAATTAAATGAAAAGAAGGAAAAGCATGAAAGTATAAGCATATGATAAAATGAATATATGCTTTTATTTGGGCAAGAGACGAACCATTTCATTCGTCACTTGCACGTAGACAAGAGCCTTCTCCTAGCTGCCCGCTTGTGAAGTATGAGCTCCAAAAGTAGACTCATTTTGTTCATGGTGAAAACTTCAGCTTCTCCATTTCGTACCTATGGGAACCCTCGAGCCATTTGATTGTGTATTGGATCTTTGAATTGTCAAGTATGATGCATTTGAATGATTTGCTTAATGGATAAAGTATATATTATGTGTTATGTATCAACTGCTTAATTATGAGTTTTTGAGATAAATTGGTGAATGATTGAAGTGCTAGATATATAATTGCATATGCTTCAATTTGTGGTAATTGTCGATGGCTACAAACATATTAGCCATTGAGTGTCATAGCTCAACCCGATATTTTTCCACTCTTTAGGTGCAGAACGAGAGGGTTAGCAATCCTTGCAAGGCATTGAGAACTCCAAGATAGTTAAAGACTTTTCTAACTAAGTTTGTTCAATCATTTTTGGTTAGCTTTATAAGCATATCATACATTGAGCATCCAATGTATTTTGTATCTTGTGATAAGTCTATGATGTAATGTTGATATGTAATTAAAGCTATGTATAAACTTCATTTTGATTTACAAATGAATTGAGAATTGAAGAAGTTTCCAACGTGTATGTGCTTATTTATGTTGTAGTTGTACATTTCATATTTTAAGTCTTTCATAGGTGTAGAAATTCTGTTTTGAATTCAGGAGAAAAATTGGATTAAGCTAGGCTAAATTAGACAAAGTTTTCTTCTTAAAAGTTGTAGATAATCTTTCTAGCTTTCCAACGCTATATAGTATGAAATTTTTGACATCGGAGTTGAAAGATATGATTATTAGAAGTTTGTGATGCTGCATAGGATAAACTTTCGGGACAGCTATGTTATTTTGAAAATGACCCTTATGAAGGAAAAAATTGTTTTTGAGCCCTTCATAGAAGTTGTAGATTTAGAAGTCTTCTTTGAAATGGTCTAATAATAACCTTAATATGATATCTCTAGTGAAAGTTATGCCTATTTTACCAATATAGGTCAGAAGAAAGAAAGCAAGAAGGGAGAAGTCGCGATTGTTACAACCGGGCGTGCGTGCAGGTCATGATTACGACCCGCAAGTCGCCCCCTCCCAAACCTGAAGATATTTGACCATAACTTTGTCATCTGACCTCCAAATGACCTGAATTTTGAAGCAATAGTTTTCTAACACATTCTTCTATCTCTCCATAAAAATGTATAGCTTTTGGTATTGATTTGAAAAATACTGATTGAATCAAAATAAGGGTATCGATTGGAAGAGTATGAATTAGATATTTTACTAAATATGATTTAGTATTTTGAGGATATCTTGATATGTAGAGCTCCAAATGAAATGTTATTTCTAGATAAACTAGAGACAAAGAGCTATAAATTAGCTGAAGGAATCTAATTTTAATTTAGTTTCTAAGACTTTCAATTTCTGAATGGAGGTTGAGTATAGCGTATTGTTTCAGTTTAATAACAATCCGAAAGTGTTTGGAGTTTAACTTTCACATTTCTGAACCAAATTGAATGATTTTGGTGTCATTAGAAACTTAAGACAATGGGGAACAAATTTTCTGAAGAAGTCAAATTGTAATTCTGGTTTGAGGTTTCCCAAAATATGCCCTAAAGTTGAAGAAATTAATTTGCTCACGTCTTTTGACTCCAAATGTTGGGCTCCGGAAGCAGGGTCCAATATTGTTTTATATTAGAGCTTAGGCGTTTTCTAGGCTTAGAATGCATAGTAGGATGAATTGTTGTGCTATGTGATTACTTGTTGCATTGTGAATTGATTGAGTTGCATTAAGTGACATGCATGTCATACATACATGTAGGGATTAGGATTAAAATGAAATGTAAGCTAATCATTAGTATTTTCATTGAAAGAGTAAGATGCCACCTCATAGAAGGACACGAGGAGTTTTGCAAGGGTTTGTTGCACCTGACTCACTGCCAAGAGAGAAGAGTACTGATGAGTTAGTAGCCTCAGGAAATGTTGAGGCTTTTGTAGGGCAAGGTAATGAGCCCAATTGATCACAGACACAGGAGTCGCTTGTTCTGTCAGAGTAAGTGCCTACCTTGGATCTGAGATTATTTCAGGCATTTACTCAGGCCTTCGTCCAAGCTATGGGTCAGATGTCACGGGCTTTTGCTCCGACCCTAGTTAAGAAGGGGAAATAGTTTGACAGGCTGAGGAAGTATGGAGCAGTGGACTTCTATAGGACCACTAATCCAGAAAAAGATGAGACTTGGTTGAGAAAGATAGAGAGGGTACTGGAGCAGATGGATTGTAAAGATGATGAGAAGGTTGTATATGCTACAAGTTTGCTTCAGGAAGATACTTTGCATTAGTGGGAGTGTGTACCAAGAAGTCAATTGAAACCACTAGTGTTGGCATAGAAGGACTTCCTCACTGCTTATAAAAATAAGTATCTGTCTGAGGTGTACATTCAGCATAATCAGAGGGAATTCCTGAGTCTCATTCAGAGGGAGATGATGGTTAGGAAGTATGAGCGCCGGTTTACACAGCTGTCCTAGTATGCAGCTGAGATGATGCTGAGTGAGGCAGCTAAGTGTTGTCGGTTTAAATCAGGACTGCATCTAGCCATCAGAGAAAAAGTGGTGGTTTAGAACTTCTGTGACTTTCAACAACTGGTTGAAGCAGCAATAAGGGTTGAAAACATTAAGAACATAAAAAGTGTTGTGAACAAAAAAGGGAAAGGGGAGAGAACAGTTTAAGAGGGGAGGTGGTGCTTCAATGCCAGAAGGAGTGCCAAGACTTTCCTTGTGCAGTCTTAGGAGAGAAGTAGTGGTGCCAGCAAGTCCAGGTAGATGAGAACTATTTCTTATCAAGCCTCAACTGCTGGAGGTAATAGAAGGGGAGAAGGGGATAAGTCATCCGTCCCTAAGCGTGATCATTGCGGCAAGTTCCATGGAAGGGAATATTACAGAATGACTGGAGCATGTTTCAACTATGGAGAAAAGGGGTACATGACCAAAGAGTGTCCGAAGTATGCAATAAGAGAGGGAACTCAAATGCAAGCTTCAAAGAGAACTGAGAGAGTGAGGCATAAGACTGCAACTAAAGTGGGTAGTTCTGAGGTAGATAAGAGAGTGAATCTTCCTGGGAGGCCAAAGGGGTAAGCATGAGCTAGTGTGTTTGCAATGGCACAGGAGGACGTAGATACCGCTCCAAAGGTTGTGGCTGGTACAGTTAAATTATTTGATGATGATGTAATTATTTTGATTGATCCGGGTTTTACCCATTCGTTTGTGTCATCAAGTAGAATTGTGTATGGTAAAGAATTGAGCTCATTGGATACTCCTTTAATGGTTAGTACTCTAATTGGCTAGTATATTATGATTAGTCAAGTTTATAGAGATTGTGAGATACATATTAGAGGAGAACAATTAGTGGTGGATCTAATGCCATTGAATATGGGAGGATTATATGTGATTTTGGGTATAGACACCTTCGAGAAGTATTGTGCCAACTTGGATTGCAAACAGAAGATCGTGGGGTTCGAATTTGGCAATGGTAAAAGGTGGTGTTTATGGGGGATAAAAAAGTATGTCCGACTAAGATTGTTTCGGCTCTGATAGTAGAGAAGATCATGAGGAAAGGATGTGAAGCATTTTTACCTTATGTGGTAAACACAAAAGGAAATGGAGGAAAGTTAGAACAAATTCCTGTGGTCATGGAATTCCCAGATGTCTTTCCTAAGGAATTACCAGGACTACCACCACCGAGGAAAATTGAATTTTCCTTTAAACTTCTTCCAAGTACTACATCGATCTTAATTTCGCCTTACCAAGTGGCTCCAGCGGAATTGAAGGAGACCAGTTAGAAAAGTTGTTGGAGAAAGGATACATTAGGCCTAGCTCTTCACCTTGGAGAGCTCCAGTCCATTTTGTAAAGAAAAAAGATGGATCATTGAGGATGTGTGTGTTGGATCGGAAAAAGAAAACATGCTTTGTTTGGAAAAATGGTAGATTTCAAAACTTTTAAGAAATCATTACTTGCAGCGGAAGCAACAAATCCAAATCAACATGCC
>JAOTIZ010003287.1:0-11405 GCA_027123425.1 Erythroxylum panamense | reverse complement strand
TATACAAGACCTAATTTTGGCGAAGTCAATTGATATCAAACGGTAAAGAAATATTTGATCAAGTTTCATGTTTTACGATTAAAGAGTTGGACTCCGGAATGGGATCCAACAGTTGGGGTCCGGTCTACGGGTCGGGTCCCGACATAGATGGTCTTACTTTATTGCTTGTTTGTTTATATTATGCATTGAATGATTATGAATGTGATTTGATTGTTGAGTTTTGGACACTGAAGGTCCAAGACTTGTGATACATGAATACGATAGTGAAGTGTTACTTATATGTGAACATGATGAAATAAGTGCTTCTAAATGTAATCTTTGAATGCTGGACTAAGGTCCGATGAGAGTGTATATGAGAATGTGTAAATGAGAACATGTGACTGACTAAAAATATGTGATTGATGCATTTTATTATATGAATATATGAAAGATAAAGGCAGTTGTGACCGAGGTAGCTACCGAAAAAGAGCTTAAAGCTCAGATTATGAAAAAGAGCTAAAAACTTAGCAAGTGTATAAGAGCCAAAGGCTCACTATGTAAAATGAGCCCGATATCTCCAATGAATACGGGACAGTTATTAATTTTCCTGGTATCCACAATAGATACGAAACAATTTTAGGCATTCGGTCACAACAATAACAAATTGAAAGTGAGTCTCATAAGCATCACATATGTATTTGATGTGTAAGATTTGAATAATTTGACTGATTTTTGTATATGAGATATGTTCCAATGAATGTGATTTGTATGACTTGTATGTGTTATATGATTGAGTGAGCTATCAAGGATGGTCACTCACTGAGTTCGCAAAATTAACCTAAAAATTGTAATTATTTTTCAGGCTTAGAAGAGTTACCACGTCAGGTTAACGAGAGTATAGACACTGCATTTAAGTAAGAGATAAAGGTTGGGATCAATTCACGTCTACATTTGTATTTTCTTATTCTTGTATCTAATAGAGTCTTCCATAATTATTGAACAATGTGTATTTGAATATTTCAGTATGAAATAACTTTCCAAAATGGAAGGGTTTGTAAATGAGAATGATTTTGAAGTGCAATGCTATTATGTTTATAAGTATTTTATCTTTGTAATGGGCCCAAGTGGAAAGGAAAATTTCGATGATTTGTGTAACAATTGAAATTTTATAAATGAAAATGTTATGAAATAAAATGGGCTCGATTTTATTATTGATTTTCCCATATGCGTATGATAAATGCGAATATTTCGTACTGAGTTTTCGAGAGTTTGACCATTCTAGCATGCCACCCTTGCAGGGTATGTACTCGGACATCACTCAGGATATCAGGTATGTGTCTTGCGAGAGTGGGGTGCTACATTTTGGTGTCAAAACCCATATTTAGTACCTTACATGGGTGTTTTTATGAAATATGAGTCAAGGTACATGCATTTTAAACATGTCTTAGCATACAGTGGTAACTGATCCCTAGTCTGAGTCACATACGTATGAGTCACATGCATGAGCATTTGATAAGTGTTTAATCTAATATAAATGAGAAAAATGATGATCTGTCAGAATGTGAGAGAACGAAAGTTGTGGATATTTAAAAATTAGGAGTAATATATGAATATATATGACAAATAAAGATTTAGCACAATTATCTTGGTGGACGTATCCTGGAATAAAACATCAATATTATACTGGGGTAGTATATCCTTAGATGTGGGATAGATGTGAATATTTTGTTGCGGATTGATAGAGGAAAATAGAGATATGGCAGAAATGACAAGATTTAAAGTGCATAAACAAAGTTAGATGAAAACAAAATTTTCTATGATCTAGAGAGGCTAAAATTGGGCTTGGAATGGTTGTTTGATTATCATGATAAGAGTTTATGATTCAGTATAAGAATATGTTAGCAGGATCGAAATCAAAATTTCAGGATGATTATGCATCTATGATTCCGAATTGATTGTGAACATACATATGTATGACGAAATAATGGAGATTTGAAAGGTGAGATGATGATAAAGGTAGATGAAAAAGTTGTCAAGGTTAAGTTAATTTGCCATTGTGAGTGCATATCTAATAATGGGATCACCATGACAAGTGAACATATTAAGCATATATTTATTATATGTGTGGAGATGATATTGGAAGCAATCTATGACTTATTGAATAATTGCTAGTCATAGTTCCTATAGTTCAAAGTCTAAGATGAATTAGAGTAAGATGTGAAAGTGCTTATAGTGACAATTAGGAATGAATTGAGAATATTAATGATGTTACTATATATGATGAATTCGAGGAAAAAGAAGAAGGACACGATCATGGTATAATCCCCATGATCGAGGACAAGCGTAAAAGGAGAAATGTTGTTTAAAATCAAATCAGATTAAGGTATCCTTAGCATAAGCTACTAATTGGTGAATTGTACAAAATATGTCTCTAGATAAGATATAATGATTTTGATGGTATATACCAAAGTATTAGAGTAAATGAATTTGTTTAATGCTACTGAGCCTTATTAAAAAGGATGTTCTGATCATATAAGTTATGTCATAAATTGATCTTAATGAGATATTATGAATAGCTGAAATTGATCTCTTTAAGGCACTAAGAATGACTGACAAGTAATGATGAAGACAATTGATTAATAAGAATTTCATGATCGGTATCGATGAAAGTAGCAAGAAATCTTCTTTCAAAGAAAAATTTCCTTGAATTAGGTTAAGTTGATAAAATAATTCAATTTAAGAATGATCAATGAAGGATCAAAATAGAAATGAATATGTAATGAATCAAAAAGTAAATATTGGAGTCATATCCCTAGTGGAGACTCAAGCATAATTTGTAGAATATGCTATTAAAAGTGTATGCATTTTGTTGATGTCAAGTATCCAACTATGTGAGTGGATTTTTGAATTCGAGGTGACACTATAGCTAATGTGAGAAGAACTTAGGTCCACATTATATTCTATGTAAATATGTCTGGGAGATACAAATTATATCTAATGAATGAGTTACCAACACAGGAAGTTATGATTGTAAATAAATTGAAGTATGTGGAGAAAATTATTCGAGAAAATAAGTCAACTAAGAAACTGAGAATAACATGAGATAATATTATCTCATTGAGGAATTAGTTACTTAAGGAATAGTGAGAACTAATCATTGGCACGATGAGTTTTGGCAATATCTGTTGAGTTAGCATATGCCCCTGATAGTATTATGGTATTGTAGATTAAAGCGATCCAAGCAAAATTGATCAATTAATGACTATGATCATAGATGGTATTTTGAGTGTATTCGATAAGGAACGAGAATATTATTGAATGCTTGAAGTGAATCTTACAAATCATGAGAGAGAAACAAATAGATGCCAACTTTAATAAGAGTGAGTATTAGCTTGATTAAATAAAATGTTAGGTCGTATAGTATCTGAACATAGCATATTGGGAGACCCAAAGAAAGTAAAGACAATGATGAAGTGAGAAACTCCAAGGAATATATGAGAGATCCGGAGTTTTTTGAACTAGCTATATATTGGATACTACCAGAGATTGTTAAGGAGTTTTTACTTATCTTAGCCCTTTGACAAAAATGTCTAAGGAAAATGTGTAAACCATATGAGTGATAAATATAAAAAGAATTTTGAGGAACTATAACCCAATATTGATTATGCCATTTAGATTTGGAGATTTTGCAATATACAATGAAGTTTCCCGTTGGAGATTAAGATGCAATTTATTGTAACATCATAAAGTGAGTTTGTATGAGACAATTAAGCCTTACGAGCTAATTATTTAGTATAAGATTTCGAACTTGCTGCAATAGTAATTGTTTTGAGAGCTTAGAGATCATTAAAGTTTGAGGTAATTATTGAGTTTGAAGGAAATGAAAATGAGAGAGAGAAAATGGACATAACTACTAAAAGATTATGATTGGGTAAATGAGTATTTTCCAAAAAAGCTAGTGTTGTAATCTGATGTATTGAATAGAAAATTCAATAATGAAATAGCACAAATTTAGATATTGAGTTTACCAATCTAGTGCAATAAAAAGTATAGAATGTCGAGTTGAATTTTAGACAATTTAGAGTACTATTAGCTATTAAAATTAAGATTAGTTTCCTATGAAATAATTAACAAAGCCCAAAAATTGAGGATTCAGGATTGTGAATCTTATAGAGGAATTGAAAATGAATATGATTTTTGAGTTTGAATAGGAACAATGATATTTTGTAATTGAAATAACAAGTACGTGTACCCGATAAAGATGATTAAGCAAAGAGATAGTTAGAAAAAAAGCATAAATAACAAACTATATTATAACTCCTAGTACGAATACACCGAGATAGCATTTGACAGCTAAGGAGGTAGAAGCAAGTGACTACATTTATAAGTTGCCAATAGTCTTAACTGTTGGAGATATGCTTAAAACTTATATTTTGGAGTTCATAGGAGCATGAGATCAATGTATAGTTCTAAGTGACCTTAAGCATAACAATAATTATCCTAGTGATATTCTTAGAATATTGTATGAGGCGTAATACCACAAAAAGAGTCATTCGCCCTTACATTGAAATGAAGAGGGCCTAAAAATGGTTGAAGGCCGTAATGGATTCTAGGTATTGTTGATAAGTGAAATGAATTTGTAATATAAATTAAGTGATTCAAGAAGGATAAATGAGTTATGTGGATCAACAACGAAGACATGGATTATAGTAAGATGGATATAAGAGTTAAGTGTATTAACACTAAAGAGATGTGAAATATCAAATGAAAAATGAAATGTCTCTGAGAGTATCACCTTGCCAAGGTATGCTTAGATTGAGTACAAAGCGTGCTCAGGTTAGGATAATGAATATATTGGTCCACATGAAATATATTAAGGAAACAGTTAAGATAATGTGATATCTGAATAAGTGACTAGAAAAATCGAGTGATTCCATTGACCATAGTCAAGTGGAAGAAAGTATTTGAAGCTAAATAGGAAACGGAGGAGTATATGAGAAAATAATACCCTACCTTTCTGATCAATTAGATAAGAATTTAGAGGATGAAATTTATTAAGCAGGGCAGAAATGTAACATCCCGTTCTCATATTAAAGGTTAGAGCCCTAGATTTTGGTAGTTAAGAAAATAGCAATGAGAGATTAGAAATGCATTTCATGCCCATGCATAGTGTTAGCATACACATATATGAATATTGATTTTTGCACATTAAAATAATTGTACATGCATTCATTGACAATTTCTGGGTATAATAGAATTGTGATGTGATATTATTGAGACTTGTGAATTTTTTGCATTAAAAATTTATTTGGAGAGTGTAACTATTAATTTTAAATTTTGGTGAATTTTAGGAATAATTTTCAAAATGCCACTTGGCACGTAAATTGATGTATGGAAAATAGAAATAAGTGTAATGATATTGGAGAAACTTATGAGAAGATGACATGGAGATAATTGGAATGAAAGGAAGAGAGTTAGGGAACTAGTTCAATAAGAACTAGTTAGTTAGGAAACTAGCTAAGGTCTTAAGAAATTGACAAGTGTCCAATTCTTAAACACACGTTCTTTTAAACTTGAAAGATCCACCTACTGTTTGTTCTTGTCTTAAAATATCTTCTTCAAGATTTTCCTTCATCTTCTGGAAGCTTCATTTCTTTCAGAGATTTCCCATCCTCACAATGCAAGCCTTGCTCTCATCTTTCGTTTGCTATCTCTTTTTGTTATCTCCTTCATTATCACTAAAATACCTAACCCTATAACCTCGAACTGTTGATGATCGAGTGTTGTTGGAAAGCTAGGGTCCATCTGATTTCAAAGATTTTGGAGCTTTATACAAGTAAGCATTTTGTGGTTCTTTATGGATGCATAAGAGGAGACACGCATCATGTTAGTTATACATTGAAGTTATAAAATGAAAATGTACATGTGCTGAAACGTGAGTAAAAAACCAGAGCATACAACATGTGTTGATTTTCAGATTTGAGGATAAATATGCTATAAAATAGTGTAGAAATATTTTTTGAGTTAGAAAGATCAATGAAAATATGCATGCAAAGAGGATAAAAATTTATGAAAGATTAAAGCATATATGCTCTATTTTCTTTTCACTATATATATACACACACACACACACACATACATAAATATTTTGATGTTTTTAAACATGAACTGAACCGAAAATAAACGTAGAGTTAAGATGAAATGAAAATGTTGATAGAGATAAATGAGTGTAGCAGAAAAACAAAAAACGCAAGACATGAAGAAGATGCATGAATGATATGCAGGTTTAGATATTTTTTTGTGTAAACTTGCATGTTCTATGAATATGTTGAATGGAAATGGAGTATAAAGAGTAGACATGAGTCAGAAGTGTAGGATTGAATGATACTTAGAGAAGAAAATGGAAAATGTACAAGAGATGAAAAAGTGCAGCAGTGAAGAAAATGAAGAAACGCAGGAAAGTGAAAATTTCGTGAATATGAGATGTTTTTGATATTGGTTTTAATGATGGTTTTTAATTTGTTTAATAATGAGTTGAGCTAAAATAAGAGTCGGAAATGAAAGTTAGAGGAAGAAAACAAGGAGAATGCAGAAAATGAAAATGCAAAAAAATGAAAGAAGAAATGTAGAAAATGTGAATAATGTATGTGAATGTGATTCATTTTTTAGTGCTTATGTTTTAATCTAAAATTTGGATTTGTTTGTGGATGGTTTGAGTTGAATGGAAGTTGAAAATGGGGTTAAGTTAGAGATGTTGGTCTAAGTAGAGGAAAAGAAAGAAAGAAGAAGAAAATTGCAGTATCTGAAGAGAAGAAGAATCACAATTTTGGAAGAGGAAGAGGGAAGCACAATCGCGACTTTCCTCTTCTGGCAGGAGACTCATGATAATGTTGAAGCATGATCATGACTCAAATAGGCGAGTGAAAACTCGTGATCGTGCTCATGCACAATCGCAACTTCCGTGGTTGGAGAAAATTGAACATCCTTCAATATTTTGGTCATATCTTGCTCTCCTGACCTTCAAATTACATGAGACTTGAACCATTGGACTCATAACACACTAATATACATCTCCACCAAAAATATTGGCCATATAAAATCATTTTGGAGAGATTGAGTGACAAATGTGGGACTGGTCTGATTTGGTGTACACGACTGTGAGTTAAAGTCTCACGGTCGTGATTTATTTTTGTTGGAGCGCATGGGCATGAGTTTATGTTGTACCTCCATGACTCAAGTTTGTTGGGATTCATGGTCGTGAGTTTGTGTTGCACGGCCGTGGCTTAAATTAGTGGGGTTATTGGATTTAAGATGAAAATGTTGAGGTGTACTGGAATATGATAAATGGTATGATTTCACTAAATATGCTTGGGTATTTCGGTTATATCTTGATCTGTAGATTTCCAAATGAGATGATTTTTTGTTTGGGTAAACTAGAGACATAGGTATGCAAATTATTTAAATAAATCAAATTTTAATTCAGTCTCTAAGACTTTCAATTTCTGGGTTGAATTTGAATATGGAGTACTGTTTCAATATAATAGCAGTCCGAAAATGTTTAAGGTATAACTTTCAAATTACTGAACCAAATCGAATGATTTTAGTGTCATTAGAAACTTAAGACAATGGGGAACATTTTTTAGGAAGAAAATGTTAGCAAATTGCTTCATCTTCCTTGTCAGAATGTTCATGGAAAATATACCGAAAGGTCTAGAAATTTGGAGAAATTTATAAGAAGAAATGAGAGTTTGGATAATGTGTAATCTTGTAATATTGGAATAACATTAGTGAATAAATTGTTGATATCAAAGTACCAAAGGTATGAGTTTGTTTAGGAATAAAGATGTAGCGCCCCCTTACCGTAGGGGGCACACCGGGATGCCCGTAGGTCGTTCCGATACATAATCTACGATAAGGGTGCACTACGAGCAAACCCAACTACACTCCATATGGCATCAATATATAAATAAAAATCACTAATCTTTGAAACCAAAATACTTTCTAATTTCATTCCATAAATACACAATTCTGTCATTGTCTACTGTCAGTACGAAACTCAAAAGAAACTAAAACAAACTCCTAACTAGTTATCCTCAAAAGTCCCAGCTGACCGACCTTTGTGTCATAACTTCTCTTGCCAACACGATCTACAAGGCAGGGAAAGTCTCTCTCTAGAGCTAGGAGTCTACTATCACTGTCCTGAAAAATATTTGCAATGTTGGGTGAGTTTGCGAACTCAGCAAGAAACCATCATCGATGGTTTACTCAACTCATGCATATACAACCAATTCACAGAATATCACACAGTAACATATTCAGAAATATCACATGCATTATCATTTCACAAATATAAGGCGTTTCGCCTTTCACACAGTCCATATTCAATCATATGTATATGCAATGCACATGTGACACTTCCCATTTTATTACGGTGTTGTGACCGTGCGCCTGAACTGTCCCAGTGACGGGCACATTAACGGTGAGCCTGTGGCTCTGAAATACGTTGGGCTTGAATGCCCTGATACGGTGAGCCTGTGGCTCTGAAATACGTTGGGCTTAAGCCCTGATGCGTTGAGCTTTAAGCTCTCGGTGGCTGCTCCGGTCACAACTGTCATTATCTGATCATGCCTTTATGCATGAATGCATATGTCTCAATTCAGAATCAATTGCTTCACAAAATAATACCACATGCCCCAAATAACATTAGAACCAAGTAGTTACAATTTACACACACATAACACTTCAATAACAAGTTCCCGATGCTTCGGACACCTATGGTCTGGAACTAATCAAAATCAATCACATAAACCCTCCATTATCTCCGCATGGTATAAGCGCATAATTTAAACACATAAAGATTGAGGAACCAACTAGGTTATTCACCTGTAACTTCCGAGCTACTGCCTGGAAGTCCCAACAGAATCCGTAGAATGTCGTTCCAACGGTACCACTATAACAGTCAAAGAATTTCCCATTACTAAATGCACAATCAGAATAATTCAATGATGCACATGACGCAATTTAAAAGATGTATGATGCATGTTCGTGACCTTTCCGGCGCTAATTCCCAAATTCCATTTTCTTTAGTCTCGAAATTCACTTTCACTCAATTGGTCAAATATGACTCATTCTATTTCAATACCATATCATAAACACTAAAATATCCCCAAGAACAACCTCAAAACCAAAGTCATCTTGAATTAGATCAAGTTCGCTCATTGCACTGTATTTTTAAAACCCTAAAAGTATTGAATTCAATTCAGAAATCTCACAATTATACTCCAATTATCATACAACAACCCTTAGGTTGTAATAACAATTTAAACCCAACTTTCAATCACAAATTGAGATCTTAAAGACTTAAATTCAAACTTACTTTCTTCACATCACTTGTAGACCTCAGTCTCTAATTTATAACAAATCAAAAATCACCTCAATTGGAGTTCTATGTCATTAGTTATGACTCAAAAACTAAACCATATCAATTCAAAAAAACCAGTCTCGCCGCAGCCAAAGGACGGTCGCCGCGGCCTAACAAACGCTCGCCATGGCTTCAAGAAGTAGCTTGCCGCGGCGTACAAAAGAAACTCGCCGCGGCGTGGAACAAAAAGCTTGCCGCGGCAAAGCCCTCGCACACGCCGCGGCGAGAACATAAATTCTCGTCGTGCCGCGGTGCAGGCACGCCGCGACATGCGGCCTCCAGGTCATCTTCTCCGAAAATTATTTCACCATTTTCTCTTCTAAATCATCCATTACTCAAACTCAACTACCACCATCTTTCCCATTAAACACCATGAATGCATTTCACCAACAAATAAACAACATATAAGCAAGTTACTTACCAAATCAAGCTTTTATCTCTTCAACACCCGAAAACTCTTTAACCCCTTCAACACATACGGTTCTCACTCAAAACCTCTCAAATCTTCATCTTCTCAAGGTTTTAGCATGGCTTGGACAAAGAAGAAGAAGAAGCTAGCAAGCAAGCACTAGATCACTCAAAGATCTTGAAGAGAGGATCAGAAATCAACAAAGGAAGAGGATGAAGGTATGCCCTAAGTGAAGGAAGCTTGTAATTGTCCAAATAGCTTTTAGTGATTTCTCAAGGACATCGAAAACTTAGGGCATTTCGAAGACTTAATAGGTTTTCATCCCTAGCAATTTTCCACTTGACAATTCCTCAAACATATATAAGATTCTTTCTCTTTTCAAATTCATTTCTAATCCAAGTTATCACCAAATTCCAATGGTTCAACATTTTCATTCCTAAAATCATGTATCTAAATTTCCTATTGCCATTGGACAGTATTCCCGTACTATACAGTCAATCGGTCCGTCACCTGAAAAATTATCCGGTCTGGACATTTTCTCCCAAATTTCCAGAAAATTTCTAAAAATCATTAGCAACAGAGAATCACTCCTAGAACATTTCCAATTCACAATTTCAAACACAATAATCTTAGAATTCACAAATCACATCATAGTCACAAACAAATACCGGGAACAAGTCATGAATGCATGTACCTATGTGTGCAAGTGTAAAATGTCAGCCAATTGAATGAACAAATCAAAAATATGCAATTTAACCCACTAGCTCGACCCAATTTACCAATATAACCCTCCCATCGGTGACGGGATGTTACAATTCTCCCCTCCTAACAAAAATTTCGTTCTCGAAATTTCTCATATGAATGATCAGGAAGACAGGGGAAATGTTACGTTCATCTATTTTCTGTTTCTCACTTATATCACTACATGTCTAATTTAAGCCAATTGACTATAGTCAATGCAATCAATTACCCTTTTACTCTATTCAAAATACCTCACTACCATCACTATTTCCTCAAGATCATTCGCAATTCTTCACTTTTAATATCAATAACACATATATCGGATCTTAACAACATTTCCTAATCCTGTCCATGTAACACTTTGTGAATCCGAATCATCTTTTATGTTTTAGACTGACTTACTAATCCACATCACAGTCGCGTAGAGGTCACTTTATAACGAATTTAGTTTCTCCAATTTACACCCATATTTTCATCTAAGTGCTTCTGGCCGAGGCGATACACTTCGAAGTATTTCATTTTTTGCTGACTATATTACATCTCTTTATTATTAAACCACAATTCTCGAGAGATTTATAACCTCAATGTCAATCTGTTAAACTCGACCCATTGTCATTAACTTGGATTACTCAATCCCTATTACAGATTCATTTCACTTTTCAACATTATTTCAAATCAATCATGGCCTTCGCCTATTTTTAGGCCCTGTTCACTATAATATAGGGATGAACGACTCCTTTTTGGCTGTAAGACCTCTTATACACTATTCGAATGGTGCCACCAATATAACGATTGTTATGCCCACAATCAATCTGAACTATACATCAATCTCATGTCCCAATGAACTCCAAAAAT
>JAOTIZ010002993.1:0-11420 GCA_027123425.1 Erythroxylum panamense | reverse complement strand
TAATTAGAGGCCAGTAGCATGCTCAGTCAGTGAATGCAATGAAATCCTATCAATTCGACCCAATTACCAAAATACCCTTGCTAACAGTAACGGGATGTTACATCATTATTTCACACAATCCCTAAAATTGAATTTATTATAGGTAGATATAAACTCAATAATTAAGAATAGAGAAAATAAATTAACCAAAAAATAACTATATCATACATTAATAATTGAAAATTCCTTTAAAAGCTACATCCGTAACCTTAACTAGGTTTTCTAGACACAAAACATGATGAAAAGGAAACTCAAATGATGAAATCTCAACATAAAGAAAAAATCAAAAGAAAAGAAACAAAGAAGTTGTCATGAGCTCTTTCAATCCTCCAAATCTTCTTCCACTTCCGTGAAAGAATAAAACTATGAAAAAAAAAGACAGGTGGCTATAAAACACCTTTTAAAAGTCCCCTAGTTATAACTAATACGATTATTTATTATTAAGGTTACAAAAATAGAGTCCTTGGCTACTTGAACTTGGAAAGAATACATCTTCATAAGTTTTAGATAAGAATTTGTATCAAACTAACCTCAACATTAGTGCTAATTTTGTTATGATACTTGTATGCATTGATAATCAATATGTAACCGATGCCTAATACCAAGTTGTAAATAGTGTCAATCTTTTTTTTCCTAAGTTTCTTACATAAAACTATGATCAGTGTGGCACTATTCATATACACCAGTCTAGGACTAATCTTATTGTTCTTCTCAACCTCTCTAAGCTTCATGAAAGACAAGTGCTTATCTCCTTATTAAGTCTAGTACCTATTAGTCTTATCTCCAATAGCTTCTTCACTTTTTGTCATCTTCATGCTAGAATTGACTTCTAATATCTTCTACAAAGTTATTGTCCATCTTCTTTTTTCCAAGTGATTCCAAATCTCTTCATTTACATAATTATAGAGAAAATTGCACTTAATTCCATATTTTTTCTCAAGATCATTACCTACAATAAAATGAACCAAACATAAGAAAATATTATAAAATTCATATAAAACATAGTATAAAAGTGCCAAATACTAAGTAAATTACTCCTAATTAATATGTAACATAAACACCTATTAGATCCCTTTTTAGTAGACCTATAAAACATGTCTAAGATGTGTTTATCTCATTTAGCAACATAACCCATACCACTAGGTACAACTAGTTATTAGCATCTTTTAGATATTTGTTAATATTTCTACCTTGATCACTTCCTTAAAGAGATAACCATTAAGATCCAACACCTTCCTGCATCTACTTAATAGGCCTCCTTTGCAATAATCGAAGACAACATATATTTCTATTAAGATAGGTTGCTTTAGTTAATGAGAATATTACTATTAGGACTGAATTAGATCTCAACAATTCTTATTATAGTCCTAACTTTTGAATATTCTAGTTTTGCATCTACATTTATTTTTTTCCATAATTTCCTTCCTAGCTTTGTAATAAGTGACAAGCGTAACTTGTTTCCTAAATGCATCATTAATAAGTTACCTTATTTCAGACAATTTCAACACTATTAAACTTCCAAATTTAGGTAAAAATTATTTTCCATTCATAAAAATTAAAAAAATTCTTCAAAATTTGCTTACAAGTATGAGCCTTTTAAGCACCTAAACTTGAAAATTTTGTTCTTCACCTAAAAGTAACATGAGTTCTTTCAGTTAAAATTTTCTACTTTACATTAGTTCTTTCAGTTACAATTTTATACTTTACATTATGATCTAACTTAATCCTTTTTATTCTTTCTATATTCAAATTTGATTATATAGCTATTGCATATCTATATAGATCTTTATTAAACTAGTTTGTATATTCAATAATATGCCTAGGACAAACTCAATCTTTTCATTTGTAGGGATATATCTACGAATATTAGTCTTCTCTTAATAGCATCATAATATTTTACTATATCATTTTTATGATAACTTAAATCAACATCAAATTCAAAGTAACACATGCAAGTCCCATGTCGAACATCCTTCTAAAACTTATTCCATTTGTAACTTCTTCCTCTATATGTTTCTCAGTAGTATATTACTCTGTTAACCTCTCTAACCTACGTTTAAGTGTTTAGTTCCTCTTTATTAAAGTTACATTTTAGTTTCAACTAGCTCATCGACATTTAAGTTAGAAACATGCTCAAATCTCACTTTTGTATTAGCAAACTGATTCTCCTATAAATCTTTAAGACCTGTTATATATCAACACTTTCCTTATTTTTTACATTAGCACCTCCCTCATTTTCCTATTATCCTTTCTTTAGAAAAAGTTTATCTTCCAAATGAACCCCTAAATCTACTACTTCACCTACACAATTTACTACTTTAACACCTTCCTCGTCCATAATATCACTATCTTTGTTACATGCTTCTTGTCAAGGTTGAAGTTAAAGTGTTTATATAGTATCTAAATGAAAAAAATCAATATTAGAAAAGCCTCATATGAAAATTGAAAACAACCCTCTATATTTTTAATACCATAAATACCTTTACCTTCAAATTTTCCTTCTAAAAAAATGACTGCACTAGTATACTTTTATTTATTTACTGGTGGCCGACACACATCTCCAGTACTTTATACCTCATGAAAAATTTTTCTAGCTCATTAATATTTTTGTCATAATTGTGCAAAATTCTTAATATGTTAGTCATTGTCTCTATAGGGGTTAAATACTAAATCTTTTCAATAGACCTATAACTCAACTCTTTCAAAACCCAACTTTCTCCACCTTCTCTCTACCCTCCACCTTCTCTTTTCACTATATCATGGAATCCTCATTCTGTGATTTCTTCCCTACACCTACTCATTCTGTGATTAATTCTCTGCACCTTATTATTCTCCCCATCTTATTCCTCTTTAGTTTTGATAACTTTTTGCAACTTAACCCACTTGATCTAAACTGGGTTCTTTTTTTCCCACCTAATCTCTTTAGCGTCGAGTTCTGACAGATTATTGTTAATCATAAAATGTTACCCGAAGCTACCAACCTTTCCCTGGAACGTTCTATAGAGATTAAGGAGTTCCCTCCTCTTCTAGCTACTCTTGTACCCTCTCAGCCTCATACTTCACCCCAAAAGGTAAAAAAGCCAACATGGATTTAAGTAGTAAGAGACCCTGAATCCTTTGGTATATTGCATTTTATGGTTGGCTTTAAAGAAGGGCCCGTATCCCCTCCTGAAGTAGTGTTACAGCAAGATGCGACTAAGTGAAAATTGTCTTTAATGGGAGGATTTTTGGAGAAAAGAATGGCTTACCTGAGGACACTAGGTTGAAGTTAACTGGAAAGTGGGAACTCCAAATCACCTTAATAACTGAGGATGATCTCTTCATCTAAAGAAACAACAACCCAAGTGATGTATATAGGACCTTGGAATATACAAGGTAAACCAATTTTTGATAAAAGGGTAAATGGGTTTCAAACTTGATAGAGTTGAGATTAGAACGATTCGAAAATGGGTCAATATGCATAAAGTACGTTTTGAATATTGGTCTTCGGAAAGGTTAAGTTACTTAGCTAGTTACATTGGCACTCCTCTAGCAATAGATGAGAATAATTCTAATATTAAGAGAGTTGGCAATGCTAGAGTTTGCATTGAAGTGGAGAATGGGAAAATTATGCTTAAAAAAGTTCCTATTATGAGGTATATCACTAGTGGAGAACTGATTGAAGACAAAGTCCAATTATCTTACCCATGGAAACCTTACATGAAAGACATAATCAATTATGGATCCCCATAAAGAGTAAAAAATATTAAGAGGGAAAAAGAAAATTAAATTCAGAATATTCAGAAATTCCCAAGAAAGTTGATGAATTATATGCAAATAGTAAAGCTCAAGATGAACAAGAAACTTCTAAGCATGCTAATGAGGTTGGTACAAATGCGAAAAATTATGCTCAACAAGAAGTTTCACTAGATACAAACCTAGAAAATTCTCATGAGGAATAATAGAAAATGTGTGGAAAAGAAGGTGAGCAGGATATTCAACAATTCACAAAGTTGTCAGATCAAGCATAAGAAGAAGAAACCAATAATGAAATCACTGCACTTTTTGATAATGAAGGTGAGTACAATATTCAGCAGTCTACAGAGTTGTCAGATTAAGCAAAAGGAGAAGAAACCAATAATGAAATCACTGCACCTATTGATAATGAAGAGGTAAATGAAACTAGTGGTGAGATAGAAGGGACTAAACATGTGCCTAGGCAATGGTATGAAATAGGATTTAGTAATCAAAGATCCAAGACGAGAACCAAAACAAAACACTCCTAGTGACTTGTAAAATATAGAATGTGAGAGTACTTAACTATCTTAGTAAAGAGTTGACTCTAAAGGACTACCTAGGAACTAAACACACAGTTTTTATGAGTTTAGTGGAAACCAAAATAAAAGATGGTGTATTTTAGAAAGGGTTGCATTTTATTTCAATAGGGTGGCATGCCTTAAGAAATCGTTCTAAACACACAAATGGCAGGATTATGATTGCTTTGAATCCAGCTCACCTATTCTTATCAAACTAGTTTTGTACTGAACAATTGATTCATTGCAAACTAATCATTAAAGTAGATAAAATTCCAATAGCAATTACTGCTATAAGTGTATCTAATTAGGAATTTTAAAGCGTTAGCTTATGGAGGGACTTGAAAAAAAATTGATTTAAACATCTCAATCCTTTAGATGCTTACAAGAGACTTTACTTGCTTGCTATCTTTAGCCGAATCAAGAGGAAGAAGGAGCATGAAATATGCATACACCGAAGAGCTAACTGATCTAACTTCTTGGTTGGAACTGGTGGATCTCAAATTTTAGGGACTCATTTTCACCTAGAACAATCATTACAAGGTAAGTGGACTGGTGCAGAGGAAATTAGACAAGTGTTTAGTTAATAATTTTTGGCTTACTAAAATGACAGAGGGTCATGCTGTGTTTGAAGAACCATTATTTTCATATCACACTCCAATCAAGTTAATTATCAACAGCAATTCAAAAACAAGAAGATTTTCATTTAGGTTTCTCAATTCCCTATTAAAGCACTCCCAACTAGATTTAATTATTACAGAAGCTATTAAAAAATACTTTTAAGGATCTAAAGCATTTCAATGTCTGCAAATTTTGAAATCTATTGAAGCTGATTGTATCAAACTTCTTATGGGTGGCACTAATACTATGAAGTTAGATAATTTACAAGCAATGGAGGAGCTCTCATTTACACAGAAATAGCTAACTATTAACCCTACAAATTCTTCACTTATTGAGAAAGAGAAAGTAAACCTTATTAAGGATCTAGAGGCATTTGAAGCATACAATTCCTAGTTAAAGTAGAAGTCAAGGGTTCAATAGGTGCAGTAAGGAGACACGAATACTAAGTATTTCTTCAATGTGATTCAAAGGAGAAGGATTAGAAAAGAAATTATGTCTTTCGAAGATAAAAATGGTAAGAGTGGTGTATGATCAAGAAGAGATGAAAAAGGCAGCAAGAAGTCATTTTAAAGATATCAATGGGGATTGCACATACAACTTGCTTTCTTGAGAACCTACTCAATAGAATGTCAGGTTCCATAAACCAATAAAAAAATATAGAACTACTCAAGGAAGTCACCAATGAAGAGATAAAAATTTTAATTTTCTCATTTCTTCTTGATAAGCACTGGGCCCATATGGCTTTAATGTAAGATTCTTTCAAGAAAAATGGAATGTATTATAAACACTTGTACTTAGAGTAGTGCAGGAATTCTTCAAAAGTGGTAAGTTGCTCACAGAGATGAATAAGACTTACCTACTCTTGATCCCTAAAATCTCTAATCCTATGTGCTTAAATGACTTCAAACCTACAGCATGTTGTAATATGGTGTACAAGATTATTGCAAGAATCTTTGCTAATAGGTTAAAAGTTAGCTTACCTGGTTTAATCAATCCAAGTTAGGGTGCTTATGTCCTAGGAAAAAGCATGAGTGACAATATCTTGTTAGCTGAAGAATTATTCAAAGATTACATGTCTAAGGAGCATATTAGGAGTTGTGCCCTCAAAATTGACTTCACTAAAGCATATGACATTATTGAATGGAGTTTCATCATCAATTCTCTTCATGCTTTTAGATATCCTACTAAGTTTATCAGATGGATTCACTCTCGTATAACATCTGTGTCCTTCTTAGTGTTAATGAATGGAGAACCTACCTAAATTTACAAAGTTTCTACAGGAATTAGGCAAGGTGATCCACTCTCTCCATACCAATTTTCAATTACTATAGAAGTGCTCTAAAGAATCACATAACTTTCTTTTGCATATGATTTTCTTATGCTTTGTGCTAATGATCCTGCATCTATTATAATACTCTTAATAGCATTGTAGAGATTTCAAGAAGTTTCAGAGCTTTAATTCAATCCAAGCAAGAGTTCTACTTATCTTAATAGAAAAGTAGTGACGATTTAATAAGAGTGATAGTAGACATTGGACTCACTATTCATCAATTACCTCTCATATACTTGAGAGTTTCAATCTCTACGAAGAAGCTTAAGGAAGCTAAATGTAGATCTCTCATAGATAAAGTGCACAGAAGAATCTCTAAGTGGATCAACAAATTCTAGTCATATGAAGGTAGATTATAGTTAGCTATCTCCATTCTTAATAATTTGTACATTTATTGGCTATCACATCTAGCTATCCCTAAAGGAGTACTGAAGAAAATTAATAGAAGCATTCGAGACTTCATTTGGCATGGATAGAATTCTATGTGGGGAAGTATTACCAAAGTTAAATGGAGTGTTATATGTCTTCATAAGCAATATAGAGGGTTAAAAATCAATTCAGCTATCATAATGAATACAATTTTGTTGGCAAAGAGACATTGGAGAATTTGTTTGGATAAAGAAAGCCTATGGGTAAGATGGATTCACATGTATCGTATTAAATAGAAAAGCATATGGTCTATGAAGCAAATCACTTGTTAATATAGAAATCCGATAGGATATGTAAACTACACAAGAAGGGGGTTGAATTGTGTAATCTTTTCGAAAATATTAATCTTTTGAGACTTCTTAAATTTTTTTACAAAAATTCAAATGATTACTAAAACACTTTGCTAAAGTTGATAAGCAATGCAATCGCAAGTAATATTATCTACTTCATCTAACAACAAGAAAATTAAAAGTAAGGGTTAAAGAATAGACACTGCGATTTTATACTGGTTCATCCTAAACCTTAGGCTACGTCCAGTCCTCGGAGTTAGTATGAGATTTCACTATAATCTTCAACTTTACAAGTATTCTTTATACACTTGTAGAGCCTCTTCAGGTCTCTCTCACAAAGTATTCTTTATCAGCTATATTAGCCTCTCCAGGCTCTAGCTTTCCTTTCTCTCTCTAAGAAAAGTATTTTTTGAGCTTTATGTTACAGATGTATTTGCTTACTTCTTTCACACTTTGAATATAGAATATTTGCTAATGTAAAAGCATTTGTTATCTTAGTCTTTGACTAGAACTGGTATTTACAGCCTAAGTCTTCAACTGTCTTCTTGAAAATTGTTTCTTTAATCTTCTAGAAACGGTTATTAGTTGAGTACTTTAACTAACTACAACTAACTAACTATCTGACATTCTAGAATATCTTCCTTTTGTATCATCTCAAATAATGTTTCTTCTATTATTATGTTTCATCTATTATATCACTTCGTCTATTGTCGCGCTTCATCTGTTGTTCCGCTTCGTCTGGTGTTGCGCTTTCGTCTGGTGTTACGCTTTTGTCTGGTGTAGCGCTTTCATCTGGTGTAATGCTTTCGTCTTGTGTAGCGCTTCGTCTAGTGTAGCACTTCATCTGGCGTTGATCGCACACCTTCTGAGTTGACTAAGTGTTACTTAATTCTGCACACTTAACAAACTTATCAAAATAGTTCATACATTTATAAGATTATTATTATTTTATTATCATCAAAATTAATAGAAGTGAAGTCCTCTTGACTTAACAATCTCCTCCTTTTTTACGATAATAAATAATCATAATTTTAGAAGATAAAATGATATTTACAGACGAATAGATGAATAGTATTCTTACGAATAATAAAGAAAAAAATATAAGAAAAAATTGCATAAAAGATATATACAATGCTTTCAATCTGCTTTCTATCTTCTCTTTTCGTTCTCCTCTTTTTCTCCTTCGCCCCCTATTTGTTATTAATAAAAAAGATTGCTTATTGTAGATGCTTCAAAACTTCAGAAAACATATGTTGTATGTCAGTGCAAATCGTCCCGAGGTCTTGTTCAATATTAACCCGTAATAGTGCTACTTCCTCATAAAGATCACCTACTGAATTAGCTAGTTCATCAACCTTAGTATGAACTTCCTTAATTTCTTTTGCTAATGCTTCCTGAACTTCCTTCTAACTGTGACTTACTTCCGTCCAATTTATGAAATGCTTCAAGAATTCTGGATTATCAGTAGGATCTTGTTGTATTTCACTAAGTGGATGAAGGTTTTCAACAACAGATGATTCTGAAGGTAAAATATCTAACTTAATAATTTTGATAGAGGGTAGACTGAAGAGTTGTTTTCCTTTGGGGAGATCAAGATCAGCAGGTCTAGGTAGTTTCAAAATTGGTTGCCCAAGAAGGTGTAACACATCCTTGACTGAAGGTATTAAACCTAAAGGTCTGAAATGCATTACCAAATGCACAAAGGTTTCTAAGTTGAAATTGATACCTTCAACAATGATACTTCTGTATTGTCCTTATTTCACTTTGCCAACTACCTTGAAGTTTTCATCTGTGGTTGAAACTCCAAATTTACTTCCTAATGCTTTTGAAATATGGTGTGAAACACAGATACCTCCAGGTTGAGCTGCATTACATGCATCATCTATGTTCTTCACAGCTACTTAAATATGCTCTTCTTTAAGATCATCTTTATTTCCCTGAGGAAACATCTTCTTTTTCCCTTTTTCTTCATTTCTATCAAGGGTTGAACATCTTGGTTGAATATTTGGCACAATTTTTATCGATGTTCTGCTCGTAATAGGATAGAGTGTATATCGATCCTTTGAAATCTTCAATGGATATGGTTCTACCTTCTCATCTTGTAGAATACCATATAATCTTTGTTCTTCATAACTTAGAATATGTATTGTTTGAGCATTAATCGGTATCAGTTCGACTAGTACCTTGACTAACTTTTTCAAAGGTTCTCTAATAATAACTGAGCTTCTGCTTCAAACAGGTACTGGTTCTTCTATAGTCTTTATTCTCAAATCCTTTTTGTTAATTGGTTGAAAAGGATTATAAGGTTCCAATTAATGTTCAACCGTTTTCACCTTCTGTTGAGCATCAGATGAAGAAATCTTTTTCTGACTGGGCTTCACCTTCTTTTATTCTTCTGGCAATTTAGATAAAAGTTGTTATTGAGGCTTCTTCCTCTCAAATACAAACTTCCTTTTAATTTCTGTCTCTCCAGATAATTTTGCTGATTGGCTTTGCAAAAATAGAGATAATTGATCTAGTAGGCTGCTATCTTTTCTCCTGCTTTTCAGAATCTCCATCAAGAATCAGAGATTTCATCTTCTTCTGTTCTTGTTGTCGTAAGGTTAATAGTCTTGGTGACCTTCTTGACTGCTTGGATTTTTCTGATTGAAGTGTCTCCATCTTTCTCTTCAATGACTCTTGTTGTGATGATTGTTGAACCCTTCATTCCTCTTTTTGTAGAATCGTCTTAAATTGTATTCGTTCATCAGACGATTTCTGAGTCTTTTCTTCTATAGATGTTCTTCCTGTTGATCGAGGTTTTGTTTTTCTTGCAGACGTACGATGTTCACTTTTACCTCGTCTTACTATTATCTCCCCCTTAGACCTTGCTTTGGGTGTAGAACCTTTATCTGCCTCATCATCAAACATTATCCCCATTCTGTGAATAGTTGTGGCATTAATAATGCTCTTCACATCCATCTTTACCCTGTTACCTCTGTCGAGAAATATTCCGGATTCTTTAAAAATCCTTGTCAACAACATTTTATACAGTAAAGAGCTAGAATCTCCCTTTGACTTCATCATGTAATTCAAAATCAAGTACGAAAGATTAATGGGATGATGATTTAATAGGTGATACAGATAATGTTCATCGTTCATTGTCACAGCGTCCTTTGAGCCTAATCTTGGTAAAACACAGTGAAGAAGTAGTGAATGTAGAACCCTAGCCTTCGGAACAACCGAACAAGGGTTGCTACCTTCTTGAATTCTGGATCACTACTTTCATAGAGTTGTTGATTGATGTGCATTCTATTTACATAACCTTGATTAATCCATTTTGTATTGTTAAATAGCTTTACTCCAATACTAAGACACCCACTGACCCTTTCGATAGTATCTTGCATCACGATAACCGACAATCCATCTACCATTGATACTAAGGTGTCATCCACTATCTTTTCATTCTTCCAAAACTCGTATATCTCATTGAAATAGACCTTTTCCTGAACCTTGAAGAACTTTTTCCAGCCAACTACTTTAATCTCTTGTTCAATGTCCATTTCATTTTCCTTTAATGATTTGAAATCAACGTGTTGCCCATAGCTAAGTGATTGCTCTATTTGTGATCTATAACAAATAAAATCTAAACACACAAAAGTTTTTTGCTCAAAGTAGCGATGTTAGTCTCTAAAAGTAAGAATATGAGATGAAAAGAACTTGAAGCTTAGAACAGAGTATCGAGTCGTCTTGGTTGAGAGCGCTAAACAAGTCAGCTTCAAAGTATTTCAAGAAAATTCTAGAGTAAAAGGCATTTTAGAATCTTGAGAACATTTCCTTCTTATACCTACTCTTGAAAGTTACCGTTCATAAGTTACCATTATTATTTACTTGAAAACTTATGACTTTTTATCTTCTTCTTATATGAATCATCTGGGTTATGATGTGTCAGACGAATGGTTATTTAGCATTATCATATTCAAGTTTCATTTGATTTCCTTGAATCTATCTTCACACAAAGGTTTAGTGAAGATATCCTCCCATTATTGATTTGTCTCAACAAATTGTAGATTGATGATTCCTCTCTGTACATAGTCTCGTATAAAATAATGTCTAACTTTAATATGCTTTGCCCTTAAGTGTTCTATTGGATTCTTTGATAGATTGATAGCACTTGTGTTATCACAGAAGATTGGAATTTGATCTTCTTGTATGGAGTAATCTTCCAACGAATACTTAATCTATAATATCTGTGAACAACAACTTGCAGCTGATATGTATTCAGCTTCTGCAGTAGATAGAGCAATTGAACTTTGCCTCTTTTTTGACCAAGAAATAAGATTATGACAAAAAAATGACAATCTCCATGACCGCGCGTCGTAACGCTAGTCAAAATTAATTAACTAGACTACTACTGTAGCAGTGGCGAGTCTAGGTCGA
>JAOTIZ010002873.1:0-11431 GCA_027123425.1 Erythroxylum panamense | reverse complement strand
TATTTGTTAACTTTTTTACTAATACAAATCATTCGTTATAAAATTATCAATGAATTACATATTTCTAATCATATTAAAAAGCAGGGAAATTTTCGTCATTGACACAATTTTTATGTTCTGTCCACTGCAATCAAACACATTTCTGTCTTCGAGACGGAAATAATTTTTTCTGTTCTGTCCATCACAACTAAACACCTCACTGTCTCCAAATTTTGTTATGTTCCCTCTCTAAATTTTTATTCCATTCCATCTCCACATACAAGAGACAGCAACCATACGCAGCGTAAGATGTGGGGTTGCTCATCATCCTATTAAAAGACGACAAATGTTAGGTTACTCTTCATTAATATCAGTGAAAGATGTGTAGGATTCTTTTCCATTCTTGATGAAGGCTTACCGATTGAAAAAAAAAAGGGTATTCTCAAATAAGACTTAAAGGGTAGAGATAAATAAATAAAATATTGACTAATTAACCACTACACAATTTTTTAGCTTTACTTACCATATCTTTTAATTGTGCTTAAATTAAATGAATATTATTATATACGTTAATTTAAATAAAGAGTATCAAATAATAGTGTATTCTCAAATAAGACTTAAATTGTATAGAACAAGAATGGTTTTCAAACTTGCATTAGAAGTACACTTAATATACCATTATGTTATTCCATCTCTTATCAAACATTTTATTGTTTTCTAATACAGTGGAACTGAGAATGAGTGGAGCATTACCCTAAACTCTAATCAAGCTTCTTTGTAAAGCCTGAAATCTGCCGTGCCACCAAAAACTTTGGAGCAAAGAAGATCTTATATACCTTCGTGGCTTCATCCTCTCAATGTTCTTATTTGCCAATGCATGCTATTTTACTCTATTTGTATGGTAGTACATAACAGCAACTCCTCTGTTCGTCATTCATAATTAGTTCAGATTGATTGAGTATTTTTGCTCTTTATTAGGGCGAAAGAGACCCCAGAATTTCTCAATCTCGTCACCGTCCTTCTGATTCTCATCAAACATTGCGAATATGTATGTCTCTATAGGCCTTCCTTGTTTCTTTGGAGTCCCGTTCTTCACATGTTGAACCAGATTGTTGTTATAAGTTTTTGCATTATCAGTTGATGTCGCTGGTTCTTTGCCAGCCGTTGGCCAACCAGACTCCGATACCACAATTTCTAGCGAGCCCCCTCCAGCTTTCTCCAAAGCGGCATAAACAGCATCGACCATGGCATCGAAAAGATTCTGATAACTAAGCGGAGGATCAGAGACCTGCGGCGACGGACTAGTGAAAAGGGCATAGTCCAGATGTATATTAGCCATGTCGCCGACGTAAGCAAAATATGGATATAAGTTCACGAGCAATGGAGATTGGTTTCCCACTAAAAAGCTTATTAGAGGATCGATAATTTGTTGATATTCGCCCTTGAAAGAACCTTTGGAGGGTGGAAAGGAGTTTTCAATTGCTCCAAATTTAATGGCGGTAGAAACTTTGATGTTGGATAAGCCAGCCGAAGACAACGCCCTCTGTATATTTTGCATGGCAGGTACTAGGAATGGTGCTGCGGATGAATCTCCAGGATCTACTTCATTACCGACAGCAATGTAACGGAACTTGACATCATCGGCGTAGTTTCTGACGTGGTCTTGAACCCATTGATTTGCAGAATTTTGGTCCGAAGCTATGGTTTGGAGATCAGGGCGGTTTGGCACACCTAGGATCAGCTCGATGTTAGTACCTCTAAGAGCTTGGAGTGCCTCTTGGTTGGGGTCATAGATTCGCATTCTACGGACGTTGTTTTGGTTGAATAGATCTACCACTTCTTGCTTTGATGGTAAGTTGTCACCACGCATTCCATAGCATATACCGATTTGAGCAACTGTAGGTTAGGACATGCTAATTAGCGACCTCAAATGGAGTCATTACTCAGATAATGAAAATTAAAAGAGCGGGAATAAAAATATTTGGAAAGATTATCCGATGTCAATGCAACAGGTACCTCAAAGGACCACATCATGTCGATGGCTACTAATTAGCATGCACATGCTGGACAATCATTAATTATGGTTCATAGTTAGTCGTATTATAGTATAGAGCATGATTACATAAATATATATAGAATACCTGTTGCATCTAAGCTTGAAAGTAGAAGGCCAAAAAGGAGCACTGTAGAAAGAATCATGGAAGGCATTGTCTCAACTGATAAAGCCATCTAATTAGAGATGGATAGAACAATGAAAACCTAGTATATATTGCCAAGAGAACTTCATTAGCCACCCTTTTATAGCCAAAAGAGAAATGAAGAAAGAAACGACTTTTATCTCCACTGCTGACACGTCAATCACGGCCGTAGAAACCATAATCTTCCACTTAGAAAACAAAGGGAATCATTCATAGATTGTCATTTGGTTCAAAGACTTGGAAAAAATCCTACCGCCTCTGGCTGATCACTTCCGCTAATAAACAAGTGGACCAATATATTTTGACAATTCCGACCGATATATTGAGGTCATCATTTAATCGACATTAATTTTCTTGTTTGTATGTCTGCGAATGCATTGATGGTAGCATTCCACAGCACGGCATTGTTCACTTGACTCGAGGTCGTCCCAAATTTATCACAATATATCGTATTACAATTGTGACTATAATTTCAATTCCAAGAACCAGGGGGAGCCAAATAGTTTAACCGCGTTGCCGTGTTTAACCTATGCGACGAAAAACGAATAAAGAGGAAACAATTTTTGATGTGATATTTTTTTTCTAATTTCTCATCTATTTGATCTAGTAATTTTTCGTAACATTTACATTCAATATTTATTATTCTATTATTAATTTTAATAATTAAATATTTTAATATTTTGTGAATTTCATTAAATTTTTGTGATTGATAATTTTAATTTTTATCAACCAATGGCTATACAACAATAATTAATTCCTTTAATTGAATTTCAATATTAACTTTTTTATCGAATAATTCAAATAATTGCTTAATAACACACATAATGTATTCTTAAGACGACTTGATAATTCTTGAAGTTGTCTTTTGATATTCACTAATGCATTAATTAATTGTTCTATATTCTTTTACACTTTTTCACTTGATGTACCACGTTCAGGAGACCTAATAGGTTTTTCTAATCTTACAGATTGTGATCTTAAAGGAATATATTCTTTTTTAAGTATTTTATTTTCACATAAAGATAAGCGAGGATTATCGTCTAAACTTGTTATATTTTGTAGTTTTGTAGGATATTTAATATTTGGTAATTCTCTTAAGCTAGTTTTTAAATTTATTCCAACTTTTGCTACATCGTTAAATAATTAATCGATATGAATTCGATCTGTATTTTTAAATTAAATAATATGGTAAGAATTATTGAAAACGTAACTTATTTGGTAAGTAATTGAAAAATGATATTATCCTGTTGTCATTAAATTTTATCGATAAAATTTATAATCTATAATAATAGTTTCATCTAAAATTTGTGATTGTAAAGAATTCCTAATTTAAGGTGAGTATTAAATTTGATTTTTTTCATAAGCTAGATTTCCATTCATAATTCCAATTACTTGATCTTTTAAATAAGTCATTCTTTCATCAATTATAGTCATTCTTATAGGTGAATGAAGTTGAATAAGACACAATAGGCTATAATGAGATGATGAATTTAATACGAGAATAATAATCAACTTTCAATCTCTCTACAAGATGATAAGAGCTCCTAAGTTGATTTAAAATTACCTAGTGATTTCCGAATTTATATAATAGATTGAAGAATGTCAGGGAACCAAATACTAATATGCTAGAAAATACTTTCAATTAGCTTATAGAGACAATTGGTGAATCAAAGAATGTTAGGGAACCAAATACTAATTATCAATACATCCAAATAACAGGGGAATTAAAGAATTATCAATACAGCTTTTTTAAGTGTGTATAGATATGCAAGAGGAAGATATACATACCAAAACAGGGAAATCAAGAGTCTGGGAGAGAAACAGAGATAACAGAGGAATTGAGAGTCGGTGGAGTGGGAACGTACATGCGGTTATGATATAAGAGAATTAGGGTATGAGGTAGAGATAAGTAGGGGCACAAAATATACAAAAAAAGCGCCAAAATAACAAAATCTAGCGCCAAAATAAAAATAAAATCTGCATAAATAGCCTTCTCAATTACCATATCATCCAAAGCTAAAATGTTAAGGCACTTCAAACGGTAAATCCAAATTCAATGCAATCTAAGGAAAGCTTTACGGGCTATTTGGAAGAGGATGAATTCTCCCCAAAAGCTGCTCTCTTCTTTTTAAACTCACAAACCCCAAAAGTTGAGTCTGTGTCGTAGAGCTCGACTCTGTTAATAACTTGAGATTTTAGAAGCTGTACGACGTTGGTCGGGGTTGGGAGGTTGTTGGCTATTCTGCCATAGTTCACGCCTATTGTGCCCACTGCCTCTGCTTACACAAAACAAAAAGGAATGAAAATAGATGAAGACATTAAGTAACCACAAAATAGGCAAAAGTTTGAATCTTTGAACCTAAGACTGTTATAAGAACAAAGTAGGTACCTGAAAGATCAAATAAGGTGAGAAGAAGAAATAAGAGTGAGAGTGTGTGAGGGTCCATATCACCTTCGACATCGGGGATCTCTCCGCCGTAGACCTCATGCTCCTCCTCCTCCATCTCTTTTTGTCGTTACTTCAAGGCAGAAGATCTTTTCCGATTGTGGATAATCTGTGAGCCCATTGACATTAGTTCCAGACCAAGAAACAGAGAGGAAACGTTTGTGGTGTTTCAAATAAATTTTCTGGGTTTATTTTTTGGATAAGAGCAGTTAACCATTGGATAAGGAGAATTTTGTTGTCCATCGGATAAAGACTAGAGCTTCATCGGATAAAGACTAGAGCTTTATCTATTGGATACGTTTTGTCTTTTCCATAATGCTTTTTTCAAAGCCAATAACCAATAAATTTCTTATTGTTTTGTAATAAAGCGACGACGGTTGTTATGGATTTATTTGGTTTTAATTTTATACATTAATCACCGGAAAGTTTTCCATGTTTTAGTTTAATATTACGAGGAATGAGTTTTGAGTGTAAAATTTATAATTTCTAGTTTGATTTTTAAAATTTTGACTCAATTCTCAATTTGAATTGACAGGATTGTTAATGTCATAACATCAAGAAATTAAAGTTATAATGTTTTCATACAACTTATGTAAAATTTAGTATTAATTTCAGATTTTGGTATTTTAAAGAAATATGTAGCATTTTAAATTAAATTAATTGAAGCAACATGTTGTCAAAGCAACTTTTCTTGTGAAATTAATTTCACTTAGAATGTTAAAAAGTTTTGTGTGTATGTTATTCATACGAATATGGACTGACCCAAAGAAAAGTTTATATTTGACCCGAATTGCATATACATTTGTGGTGGTAAATGCGTGGCAGTTATTCAGTATAATATGTGAACATTAAATCGGTCCAAAGAAAGGTTTATTGTTTAACATGCTTTATTGCCAGTATTTGATCACTATACCAAGGTACTACTTACAAGTTAGTATTTTTGTCCAAAGACTAAATATTAATGTTGTGCATGGTATCTTGTGATGGGGCTCTGCCATTATCTGTATATAATCAATTTGGCATATTATAGTGTTGTTATGTGAGTAATTATATTTTGTTTGTTTTGTTCTCTGTTCAGTTCCTGGTTCTGTTGCAAATAAATTTATTTGATTTTTATATTGACATTAAATTTATTTATTTTTATTCATTTTTTCATGATTACTTGCAAATTATTTGATTCAAGTAGATAAATTCTTCAAAATAATTGATAATATACAAACAATGTAAGGAAATTGTCTTTAACAAAGAGGAACGTGTACTTGAATGCAAAATACCACACAACAAATGGTTTTAGATTTTATTTCGATTAAATGTGTCCTTAAATTGCTATATTTAAAAAGCAGTGGTCCTAAAATTACTATATTTAAAAAACAATGGTCCTTAAATTGCTATATTTAAAAAGAAATGGTCCTTAAATTACTACAAAAAAAGGAATGGTCCTATTTTGCCATTTGCCAATAGTTATGGTACGAAATTTGCAATAAAGTCAATAAAAAAGGTGCCATATCTATTAATTTATTGGTATTTTACATTATAAAACTTATAATTGAGATACACTATAGTTTTAATGAATAAAATATGGCGTTATTGCAAATTTCGTCCTATAACTATTGGAATATGGCAAAATAGGGTCATCCCTTTTTTTGTAGCAATTTAAGGACCATTACTTTTTAAATATAACAATTTAAGGACAAATTTAATTGAAAATTTCAAAATCTGCTGGAATTTGTCACGTGAGGTGCACGTGTTGTATAAAATTGAGATTTTAGGCGAGGCTGTCCATGTTTCCCGAAATTTTAGACATGTTTCTTTTTTTCTACTCTGACACATGTTGATACAATATATGGCTAGTTTTTTAAGATTTTAGACATGTTATTGCTACTTTATGATAGTTTGTCTCAGTTTGAAGGCATTGAGCAGTTGAGATAGTTTTTAGCTTTTTTAGAAGTTGTCATCGCTTGAAGACAAATTCCGGCTGATTTTGAAATTTTCGATTAAATTTGTCCTTAAATTGCTACATTTAAAAAGTAGTGGTCCTTAAATTGCTATATTTAAAAAGAAGTGGTCGTTAAATTACCACAAAAAAGGATTGGTCCTATGTTTCCATTTGCCAACAGCTATGGGACGAAATTTGCATTAAAGTCAATAAAATATTTAATTTTAAACAGTCTAGCTCAAGTAATTTATAAATCCGGCAAAATAAATTGGACTAAATTCTACATAATTATAAGGTATAAGATGAATTATGAAAAACAATATCTAAAAGGACCAAAATCCAAAAATATAGTAATTTTACCATAGTTCAATTTTAAAATCATACTGATCGATTTTTTCAAATTTGATACCATAACTTATAATTCATATCAATTTAGGTAAATTTGGTTTATATACCGTAAATGACTAATGACAGATCTTACGTGTCATATATTATAAAATAGATATTTTATTAAATTATTTTAACAAAAGATACTATTAAAATTAAAAAGAAATAATTATAAAACTTTATTATTTATGTAATAAATAATCATATGGTATTTTTGGTGAAAGTAATTTAATTAAAATTTTATAAAGATGATGTATTTTTTTAATCATATTTTAAATTCTTTAATTTTGTTCGATCTTTATTTTATACCTGTTTTACAACGATCCAATATCAGTTAAATCTTTAAACCTTAATTTTTTTTATCTTACTGATTTAATTTTCAGTTCAATTTTTAAAATATTTTTTAAAACTATTTCTTTCCTTATTAAAAAGTGATGAATTGATTTATTATTAATTTTCTAGTTTCTATTTTAAATTGTATTAGATGAATTTTAATTTTTTGATAAGATGATAAAATGAGATTACAAAACAAAGTCCTATAACTTTGTTTTGAAAGGGGTTAAATAATGACAAATAAATAGATCTTGAATATGTTTTCAGCTCATTAATTATAAAAAATAAAAATTTTATATTATTAATTCAAACTTTAAAAAATAATATCAAAATATTTTAACTTTTGATAAAAATAATTTGGTGTTAAAATTTTTATTAATGAGAATAACGTGACAGGTTATATCAATTTTATAATTATATTATTTGACTGTCATATATTTTATTTATGTCATATTTATTAAATAATAAAATTTATACGTGTCACAAGTATAATACGTGATAGCTATCTTATAAAAATTTATTTTAATGTAGCTTAACACATTATTCATATTAATAACAAACTTTATGTTAATTTATTTTTGTTAAAAATTAAATTAATATAATAAAAATTAAGTAAAGTTTAAATTTTTTATAATTATCTCATTTAATTATAGTAGAATTTGTGAATGGAATAAATTATTTTAAAATGCTCATATGAAATTATGTTAATAAATTGTTTTAATAATTTTTTATGTTAAATTATATGTTCACAAAAAAAACCTTATTTTTCGTGAATTTAAAATTTAATAAAACATATACTTAGCGTTGGAAAACCAGTAAGGTATTTTTCCTTCTTGAAAAGAGGGGGAGGAGAGAAAAATGAAAAGAAATAAAAAGGGGGGAAATGAGAAGAAATTGGGGGTAGCGCCGATCTATTTTTTGAAGCACTTGCCAAATCCATTCAACACTTTCTCTCCCACTCTCACTCTCTTACATACACAATCTCTCAAAGCTAACACCTTTTCATTCTCAAAGTCCTATAAATTTTCGACAGCTCGTTCTATTTAGGGCTTGGAGGGTTGTTGTGTTGCTGTTAACACTTTGCAAAGGATTACCTACACAAGGGCGCTTATCCTACCACCAGGTTTCTATCGCTCTTATCCTTTCTCACTATGTTAGTGCTTATACGTTACGAGGCGGAAAATTTCAAGATTTAATTGGATTCTTTCATTGGCCGTTTTGATGCATTAATCCTTTTGGGTTATTCGTACATTGCGCATATATCTGATGGGGTGCTGAAAAGTTTTGATTTTTCTATCAACTTGAGTTGATGTATACTATTGCTTGGGTAAGGTTGTGCAATATTTTCTTTTTAGCGTCTAATGATGATCTTGATAACGATTTGGGGATTATTTGTTGAGATTTTTTTATTGCTGTGTGAGATAACCCTTTTTTTAATTAAGCTATTGTTCCAGAAGTTGCTATATATAATAGTTTGCTAAACTTCTCTGCCATTTTCAGTTTTTAGGAATTTCTTAAATTCGGCATTCACGACCATAGCTTTCAAATGCTCCTTGTGATTGTAGAGACTCCTTAGTGCAATAAATTGTGTGCCAAAGCGAGTATCTCCGGGATGAATAATTACAATCCACCCAGACCATTTTCTCAACCATCCATGAGGTCTCTTGTGATTATACCCAAACACTGCAATCCTCGAAGCAAGAACTACCAAATTCTTCGCCGATGTCAATTCTCCAATAGATCAAAGGATATTTTCTAAATTAAAATATCCTTCGATCGAGAATATACAAACAATGTAAGGAAATTATCTTTAACAAAGAGGACCGTGTACTTGAATGCAAAATACCACACAACAGATGGTTTTAGATTTTATTTCGATTAAATGTGTCCTTAAATTGCTATATTTAAAATAGCAGTGGTCCTGAAATTACAATATTTAAAAAACAATGGTCCTTAAACTGCTATATTTAAAAAGAAGTGGTCCTTAAATTACCAAAAAAAAGAATGATCCTATTTTGCCATTTGCCAATAGTTATGGGACAAAAGTTGCAATAAAGTCAATACAAAAAGGCCCCATATCTATTAATTTATTGGTATTTAACATTAACTATTTAATCGATTACTTACAATTTAAAACATCAATCAATTAATTATATATTAATTATTATTTATTATAACTGAATAGATGTGATAATAAATTTATAAATTAAGTCTATTTTAATAAAAGAATAAATTAATTATATCATAGTTACTATTAATTATATCAAAATTAATTTATGAACTATGAAAAATCATACATTCAATTTATAGAATGATAATTTTGTATTTATACTTACCTAAGTAATCAATCTATTGATTGTAATTTAATCGGTAAATTAATTATATATAAATTACAATTAATAAAAATGGAGGGAAATTCCAAATATACACCCGTGATAGTCAATTAATATGTGAGCATCATTTTTGAAAATTTTAATTAAATCATATTTTTATTCAAAAGGGTTCTTACAGTTTCACTTAGGAAAAAAGAAAAAGAATTTAAGAATGTTGTATGTCACAGGTGTGACATTTCTTCACGGGTGTGACATGTTCAGTCACACCCATGACATGTTCTTTATTTCCTTTTTTTATATTCTAATTAACTACATATATATAAATATATAAAAACTATATAATAATTAATTATAATTAACAATAATCATTAATGCTGTAACATACATACCAAATATTAATATTTACTAATTAATCAAGTAACTATATTTTAATAAATCAAATAATTAATTAAATACCATTAATTATTAATAATAATTGAATTAATTTATTATATTATAATAACTATTAATTATATCAAAATTAATTAACAACGATTTTAATATATTTAAATAGTACATGTTAGTATTAATTTTTTTATTATTGTTCATCATTATATACCAAATATGTATAATAACTTTATTATATATATTAAATATAATTAAATGATTATATTATAATAACTATTAATCATATCAAAATTAATTCATTATTTATTATTTAAGTATATTGAAAGAATTGGAAGAAAAAATATTTAGTCATATGAACTATATAATAATTAACAATAATCTTTAATATAGTAACATATATATCAAATATTAATATTTACTACTTAATCAACTAACTATATTTTAATAAATCAAATAATTAATTATATACTAATAATAATTGAATTAATTAATTATATGTTGATTACTATTAATTATATCAAAATTAATTATTAAACCATGATTTAAGTATATTTCAATACTGCGAATTAATATTAACTATATTCAAAATCTGTTGGAATTTGTCACGTGAGGTGCACGTATTGTATAAAATTGGGATTTCAAGCGAGGTTGTCTATGTTAACCGAAATTTTAGACATGTTGCTTTTTTTCTGCTTTGACACATGTTGATACAATATATAGTTGATTTTTTTAAATATTTTAGACATGTTATTGCTACTTTATGATAGTTTGCTTCAATTTGACGGCACTGAGTAGTTGAGATAGCTTTTAGCTTTTTTAGAAGTTGTCATCGCCTAAAGACAAATTCCAGCTGATTTTGAAATTTACGATTAAATTTGTCCTTAAATTGTTATATTTAAAAAGTAGTGATCCTGAAATTACTATATTATAAAATAGATATTTTATTAAATTATTTTATCAAAATATACTATTAAAATTAAAAAGAAATAATTATACAGCATTATTATTTATGTAATAAATAATCATATGGTATTTTTGGTGAAAGTAGTTTAATTAAAATTTTATTAAAAGTTTTTAAAAGAATTAAAACACAAAAAGTTCTTTTTTTTTCTTGGAGGGTTGTTGCGTTGCTTGATACGATTGAATGTTCTTATATTTTCTTATGTATTCACATGTGATTTCAATCCTATTTTTATGATAAATGTTCACTTTGTGTTTATTGATATATTTTTGGGATCAAAAAGACAAAATTTTCTTAAAAAAATTGGAGCACAATTACTTATTTTAATTAAAGGCACAATTGCTTATTTATTCTTAGTTTAGGACTTGAGTATATATACTTATTATTATAAATTTGATTAATTTTTTAATTATATTTATTAATAATAATTATATTTTTATTTTTATTAAATTCCTTATTATGATTAAATGT
>JAOTIZ010002577.1:0-11453 GCA_027123425.1 Erythroxylum panamense | reverse complement strand
GATTCGATTCTACTGATTGTTCCGATTTGTTATTCGATACATTCGCTCCGATTTGCTTCTTTCGATTCCGTATTGGCGTCAGCTTCGCTTCTGTTTCGGTTGGGTTCCGGTTCCCGGATCGGGTCCCAACAGCAACACAATGGGCTATTAAAGTATTGAAGTCCCATTTCTCATCTAGCAGTAATATGTCATCACTAGATTACTAAACAATGGAGGGAGTGTATTCAGAGTCTGGTGAACAATGAAGACATCAAGAAGAAGAATGTTTAGCATCTTCAGTCCACTATAAAGATGAATTATTCTTGATATGTACTCATTACTCCCTCTTCTCTTGTATACCTCATGGAGAATAATTCTTTCATCAAAGCACTTGTCTCAACATTAGGTGAGACTGCGTACCTCTGAGAAATATTACTAAGAAACTCGTTCACTATATCTATGTCCGAAAGTCTACTAAGCAAAAGGTCAGGTATGGATCTCTTAATGGTCATACGATATAATCTGTTAGACTGATCTTTGGCTTCATAAGCTGCTTTATAAACTCTCGAGCTCATGGATGTAGGTGGAGATGACCTATCTGTCTGTATGGCCATATCAACCTCAGCTATCTCCATAGCATTCAATACATCCTCTGTCCACTTTTTTGTATTGAAACTGATCAGGGTTTCAATGATGACTGATTTTGTTGACCGAAAAGGTGACTGTAAAATAACATTGATTAGATCAGCATAAATGTAGGGTAACAGCAATACTAAAAGCCATTAAATAGTATCTTTCCTAAGAATCCGTTAACACATATTATAAAATACATATGGGCTGAATACATAATATATGCAACTAGACCTCCACATAAAAGAGATAAGAGTACAAACTATCAACTCTCTTGACACTACCATCTATCGGTAAGTAAATCATTCAAGCAACGACTTTCCTTTATCCAATGTCTTTATGCACATCTCAAAATCTCATGTAAGGCCAACACTTATGGGCAGAATAATTAAACATGAGGTTAGAAACATCCCCTAATGTGTAAGTAGAACAATTCAAAATACTGAATCGAAAGGCCACTGTGGTGACTATATCCTCTTCAATACTCAAAAAGTCCACAAACACAAGGGATACATCTTTATGTTATCCTCACATTCTTTATGGGCATATGGTATGTGATAATGTAACATTAATAAATACAAAAACTCAAATGCACAGTCTCATTGTCATACACTCGTGCTGAAGACATTCTCTGAAAACTTCATTTGAGATTTTTGTAAAGGAAAATTCTCAGTAGAGCGATAATCATTCATCACCAGACACTGAACCGATCATCGAGGCATGAGAACCTCATGTATCTCCCTTATAGCATGCTCATTACACAAAAAATCACTCAAAAATGGTTTCAGAATGTCTCAATTCTTTTTTCGGGTAATTATCATGTGATCTTGAACACTGAACATGAGACTCGAGATAAGAAAACTTGAAGTATCTCCCTCATGTGATGTCTGAAGCATTAAAATTCACTCAAAATCAGATTCAGAATGTCTTAATTCATTTTCCTGGAGTTAAACTTTAATTTATTACTAATGTAATAAATCTAGAAAAATAGAAAAAAACTCACTTTGAAAATTTTTCAGACCTAGAAACTGATCCAAAACATCCTGTGGCACCACTACGGGAAATCTAATTTTTTTGTTTTTTTTAATTACTGTAGTTGCAGTGCGTTAGCTCACTGTAGCGCTAACATCATCCGTTGATGTCAACAATGACATCAGCTGCAAGCACATGCACCACCCAGCGACGTACCTCAACAATGTTCGATGCTTGTGCACCCACGTGGTATTATCAACTAGCGCGTGCGTTGCACGTGTGACATTGTCCACCCATGTGTCAACCGTGTGTCTGCACGTGCCAGAAGTATAACCCCACAGGCGGTACTGTTCACCCTTCTAGTGCGTGAGCCTGAAAAAATCGAGAAACATAAGTATATTCTTCAAAAACCTTATAGAGAGAAAACTTGAAAAATCTTCGTTTTTAATTACCCGATCACGTCACCGCTCTAATCCCGCATTGAACATGAAAGGGTAAGAAATGAAGAAATGTGAAAAATACCTAATTTCGATTTCACAACTTCAAATCAGCTTTTCGAAGCTGAAACGAGTGCGAATCTACCGTCGACTTCACGAGATTTGTTCTCCAGGATGCGGGTAAGGTCTTTCTACAGTTTTCTTAAAACATAAGCTCTTTGAATGAGTTAGAAAATCTTTATGCTTACGATTGATATGAGCAACTACAGGAGACCTTAACTTTTATATAAAACTTCCATATCGAGCTTTCCCATCACAGGCTCGATATGAGTCCGATCCACATTAATTGAGATCCATTTTTTACTCAGACTTTGACCCATTGATTTAAATCATTTATTGGGTCACTTTATTATCTTTATCCAGATCAAATTACGTAACTTAACTGATAACTTATTTAAAATAGAAAATTGTAATTAAATATTGTCCAATTTTATAAAAAAATTACAAAAATGTGTAACACTATCCCAACTGTACTACAATTTTCTTTTCTTTATCCTTCATTTTTAGTCATCAATTACTAAAAAGTTTTCCAATTCCATCTTGTTGCTAATTGTACTATTTTGCTTTTCTTTGCATTTTAAGACTCTTGAATGGCCTAATTTAGGATATAATGGCTAACAAAAGTATTGTTATTCTTGAAACTGGAGGCTTCAGGAAATTTCTTTGCCAATGAAATGTGAGAATAGATAACAAAATCAATTGATATTCATAGAGAAATGGGGCTCAAGATTTGGAAGTTGATCTTGTTTTTGAAGTTTGTATTTAGTACCCCATCTCTGCCACAAATTATTGTAGAAAAAGTAAATAGTATTATAAATGTCTTACCAAGTAAACTTCTTTATTTTTGTGATAGGCACAATATATGAATTAATCCTTAATTTTTCATGAAATTTTAAATAAGCACCTAAAGTTTAATAGATCATAAGTTAGCTTTTAACGTAAAACACCTATTTTTAGAGCAACCTTTATTTATATGAAACTTAATAACAGACCCCTAAAGTTTTTTTTTAGGGTTTGAATAGTTAATAAATTTCACCTATAATGGTTGTTCTGTGGATTGATGTTAACGTTAAGTGCCAACTTATAAACGTTAAAACTTCAGGGATTTGTCTGAACTTCCGTGGAAATCTTATAGGCAGATTCACACCTTTAACCTTTCTTGATAATGATCCTTACGCTTTCAAATATGTTCTTGAGCTCCCTTCTATGAAATTCTGTGGTTGCTGAAGTCGCTATATATCTACCATACGAATAACTAAAGACTGTAAACCAAATTTGTTGAAGAAAGAACAAAAGAACAAAAGAAAGCTAAAGAGAGAGAGAGAGAACAAAATCAAAAACAGGGGTGAACAGAGTATATCAAGGACTCAGTGATTTTCTGAGTTTTCTTCTATTAAATCTAATGTATGCAACATATGTGACTTCTGTACATTTATAACACTTCTACTAATTGTCATCTAACTGTCTTAACTAACTTTTCTAGATTCCTTCCTAACTAACTCTTTACGTCATTGCATTTCTAAGATATTTCTTCTACAATCTCCTCCTTGGATCATAAATTCAGCTTCTGATTTCCCACCAAACTTCTCAACTGTTCGAATCATGAAACATGAAACTCTTTTGTAAATAAATCAGCCACCTGCTCTTCTGTTCTTATATACTCCAGCTTCACTTCTCCATCTTTCTGCACATCTCTCAAATAATAGTATCTAAGCTTAAAGTGCTTAGTCCTACCATGAAACACCGGATTCATCGAGATAGCAATGGTTGCTTGATTATCAACATACATCAATGTAGGATTCTGTACAATCACTTGCAAATCTGACAACAACTTCCTAACCCATATCGCCTATTTTGTTGCTGAAGTAGCTGCAACTAGCTCAGCTTTAGTAGTCGATAACGCTACCACTTCTTGCTTCTTGGAACTCCAAGAAAAACAAGCTGATCTGAGAGTGAAACAAAATCCTGTAGTGCTCTTCATATCCTCCGAAGAACCTCCCTAATCACTATCCACATAACACTTTAAATTACATGTTCCAGTCTTCTTATAGCATAGTCCACAATCCAAGGTACCTTTAAGATACTGCAAGACTCTTTCCACCGCAATTAGATGTTGCTTTCCTGGATTGCTCATGAATCTGGAAAGTACACTCACAGCAAATTGAACATTTGGTCTGGTAGCTGTGATGTACATGAGGCATCCAATTATGCTTCTATACCTTCTGTTATCAACCTCTTCATGCTCACCATTCTGCAACAGACTCTATTTCGGATATATTGGAGTTGAGACGATTTTACATTGATCTATATGAAACCTCTTAAGCACATCACATATATACTTCCTCTGGCTCACAAAGATCTGCCCTCTCTTTTGATTCAACTCCATACCCAGAAAATACTTCATCAAACCAAGATCTGTCATTTTGAATGTACTTTTAAACTGAAGTTTCAAGCTACTGATTTGAACACTTGAGCTTCCAGTTAAGAGTAATCATCTACAAAGATAGATATTACAGCTACATGGCCTCCTTCAACTCTTACATAGAGTGTTGGTTCACTGCTGCTCCTCTGAAAATAGGTTTGCAACAGAAAATTGTCCATCTTCGAATACCAACATCTTGGGGCTTGCTTCAGCCCGTATAATGCTTTATTCAATTTATACATTTTTCCTTCTTCTCCTTTTATGATGAAACCTTCTGGTTGATCTACAAAGATCTCCTCACGCAACTCTCCATTCAAGAAGGTTGATTTAACATCCATCTGATACACCTCCCATTCTTTCTCTGCAGCTATAGCTAGGATCAACCTTATAGTCTCTAATCTTGCCACAGGTGTGAAAGTCTCACTGAAATCCACCCCTTCTATCTATGCATATCCCTTCACAACTAGTCGTGCTTTATATTTACTGATTGAGCCCTCTGGATTCATCTTGAGTTTAAACACCCATCTAAGACCAATTACCTTTCTGTTAATTGGTCTATCAACAAGTGTTCAGGTCTTGTTTTTGTGAATCATGTCCAACTCCTCTTGCATTGCACATTTCCATTTTGCATTCTTCAAGGCCTCTTGCACATAAGTTGGTTCACATATAGCTGCATTGCTTTTTTCATAGAAATATGCCAAGCTTCTTATTCCTCTCACAGAAACAAGATCATCATCTTCCTCTTAATTCTTAGCATCTACTTCATCTTCAGAAGTTTTATCATCAGATATAGGAGGGTCAGTAAAATTCGTACCTGTATAGTATTTGACAGGGTGTTGATCATCTTTTTGTTTTGAGTCTTGTTCTGCCCTCTGCCAATTCCATTGTTTATCTTTGAGAAAATGGACATCTCTACTCACCTTTACTTTGTTCAGATCAGGGAAATAGAGTCTATATCCTTTTGTGACATCTGAGTATCCTACGACGATAGTTAGTTCACTCTTGCTGGCCAACTTTCCTCTTCTGGCTTGTGGTACATGAGAATAGCATAAGCTTCCGAAGATCTTGAGATTCTTGAGTTTAGGCTTCATCCCACACCACACCTCATACAGTGTCTTCCCATCCAGCACTCTGGTGTATAGCCTATTCAGGAGCAAACAAGTTGTGCATGTAGCTTCTGCCCAGAACTTATTAGGAAGTCCCTTCTCCTCCATCATGCATCTCACCATTTCCATGACTGTCCGATTCCTTCTTTCTACCACCCCATTTTGTTGTGGGTTGTAGGATGTGGTCAATTGATGCTTGATCCCAGCTTCTTTGCACAATCGCTGGAATTTCTCTGAGGTAAACTCTCCTCTATTGTCAGTTCTTACTGACTTGATTTTCTTGTTACACTGATTTTCAACTAGATAAAGTCTTTGAAAATGTCAGCTACTTCTTCCTTGTTTTTAAGACAGTAAAGCCAAGAGTATCTTGAGTAATCATCAATCATTAATAAAAAAATACCTACTGCCACTCAATGATTCTTCATCCATCGGTCCACACACATCCATGTGAATCAGTTGTAATGCTTCAGTAGCTCTCCATGAAGATATGGGAAATGGGAGTTGAGCTTCCTTTCCTTTGAAGCAAGTTGTACACTGTGATCCATCTCCAAGCTCCACAGGAAGATCATCAACCAGCTTCTTTTTCACCATTTTTTCAAGACCTCTTATATGGAAATGCCCCAACCTTTTATGTTAAAGATCTGTCACCTGAATATTACTGACCATGGCAATCTGCTGAACATCCTCCATTCTCAGAGAAAAGCATTTATTTTTCACTTTAACCCTGAGAATCTTCTTTCCAGTTGGATCAACAATTCTACACTCATCAATTTCAAAGAACACCTTGAATCCCTTTTCAATGAGTTGTGCTACACTGAGGAGATTATGGTGGATCTTAGGCATGAATAGTACATCTGAGATTATAGTACGACCCTCTTTGGTACAAATCTCAATAACTCCTTTCCCTTATACTAAAATACACTACCCATCTCCAAGCTTAACAGTCGCATAAAATGATTGATCTAGCTGTGTAAACATGTTAAGATTGGAAGACATGTGACTTATACAGCCACTGTCTATGATCCATTCGGTTGAAGGTGACTCCACCAAATCACAGGTAACCACAAAAAGTTACTCCTCTTCTTTAACAAGTTGAGCTTCAGCAATAGAGTGTCCACTATGTTGCTTACAGATTGCTTCCATATGACCCTTCTGGTTGCATTTTCTACATACAATATCAGGCCTCTTCCAACATCTGTAAGCCAAACGATTTGACTTACCACAATAAGGACATGGATTATACTTTGCATTTTTATCACCAGATTGCATCTTGGATTGGCCCTTCTGATGATTATGATTTTTCTGTGTCTTGGAACCTCCCTTCGACCACTTCTTTTGGACTTCTCTTTATCAGCATTTTTTGTGGATGCTTTATAAGCACCCTCCGAAGTATCGTCCTTCCTCATCAGATGTCTCTGCTCCTGTGCTTGCAAAGCACTTACAACCTCGACTAGTTTAATACTAGACATGTCTTTTGAATTCTCCAAAGAGGCAATAATTGCTTCGTACTTCTCTGGAACTGATATCAAGAGCTTGTGGATTATTCTTTCATCTTTAAATTCAACATCAAGAAGTCTAATTTGTTCAGCTAACTGACACAACTTCTCAGCATAAATCTTGACAGACTCACCTTCTTTCATCTGGAGTCTATCAAATTCCGTCCTGAAGTTAAACACTTTCATATGCTTAACTATTTCATCTCCCTAGTACTCTTCTTTCAAGAAGTCCTAGATTTTCTTTGCTGAATCCATCTTCATGATTCTTGTAAAGATGGATGGAGCCAACGCCTGATATAAACAAGATCGAGCACCTTAGCTGAGGTATTGTCGCATCCTCCGCAGACACTTCTACCATGTAGTCATCTTCAACAGGCTCCTATAGATCCTATCCTTGCATGTACACTTCCATTTTAAATGTCCAAACTGAGTATCCTTCACCATTAAACACTGGAGGCTGCAGGCCTTGAGGTAAGTTCTCAACCATCTTCGATGAACTTCTCTAAATCACAACACTCCAAGAATAATCACCAACGTTGGATCTTCAAGAAAGCTTCACAACAATCACACGCTCATAAGTTCCTCAAGAAAGTAAAGCTCTGATACCAATCTGTAGTCGTTATCTATCTACCATACGAATAACTAAAGACTGTAAACCAAATTTGTTGAAGAAAGAACGAAAGAATGAAAGAAAGCTAGAGAGAGAGAACAAAATCAAAAACAGGGGCGAGCAGGGTATATCAAGGACTCAGTGATTTTTTTAGTTTTCTTCTATTAAATCTAATGTATACAACATATGTGACTTCTGTACATTTATAACACTTCTACTAACTGTCATCTAACTATCTTAACTGACTTTTCTAGATTCCTTCCTAACTAACTCTTTACGTCATTGCATTTCTGAGACATTTCTACTACAATTGCAATAGGCTATTATAGAAATGGGATATAAGTTCTGAGAGACCATTATTGCCCTTGGAGGTGGAAAAGCACCACTAAAGGTTAGTAAAATTCATAGTTCTCAATGTATTTTGTATCCTTTGCCTGTCTGGATTAAAGTAAAAGAACTGGGGTAGGAGCGGTATTTGCAAGACCTCATGCATAAAGTGAATGAACTTCCGCAGCCAACAAACACTGGATTTTAACTTGTCAAATAGATCCAAGTTCAGATATCAATTTTAAATTCTCTCACTGATATAACCAATTCCACCCATTGTTATTGCTTCTCATATATTCAAGGAATCACGACACTACTGAAGTATAATTCTACTATGTTCTAGGATACAATGTGCTGACATTCTTCCATTTTGATGATGTCCATGTCCAGGTCTCTGAAGCATTGTGAGGACGTGAACCTTCACCAGATGCTCTACTCAGGCATAATGGTTTATTACCAGTGGCAGCTTGAACATGCACCAGAATTGATGGCTATTCTGGTGATATACTGGGTTTGTGAGGGAATCGAGTGCTCAAAAGTCCTTTAGGTATATCAGTTTCTTGTTGCAAACTGATACTGGGGAAAGTTCTGTGATTAGAGATCTAATTCCAATGCCTTTGGTACCAGAACATCAACTGTAATCCAATATTATGCAAACATAGTTATTTCAAACTATCATTTTGTCTGGTCTTTGAATGTCACTGGCTTGATGGAACTGAAATTGATGAATTTGTTAGTTAAACTTCCTGATATGGACTCCCACTCCTATAAAAATCTACCATTCAACTTCGTGTTCCAATATATGTTTCATGTCCAAGGGTCATTCTTCCATGATAACCTATAAGAGAGAATCATCAAAAAGTGGTGGTAGATTACATACAAAGAAACCATAAAGATTCACTAGAATTTTAGTTCAACTTCTGATAAAAATTTATTCAGGTTATGTTTTGGTATGTGATTTAGAATTAAAAGCAAAATTTCTCCCAACCTTCACCATTTGGAATCTTGACACCCTAGAACATTGTATTCAAGCTCCTTCAAAACCAAATCCGAGTAACCTTCTATTCTTATCACTAATATTCCCAATGTACATGAGAAGATCAAATGTTTAATTATTAGTAGTTTTCTTTCTTCACCTTTTGTTTATGCTTACTACATAATCTTACTAGTTGAGTTACGAGATCAAAAATGGAATAACTCACTACTTTTAGCAATTTAAGCTCATGTACAGAAATCCTTTTAAAGTTCTTTCTGCAAAAAGAGATTCATCAATTTGAGATACTCCAAGATAATCAAATTAAGCTTCGGGTAAATGGAATAGACAACCCCTAAACAATCTCTTCAAATATGTTAACCATCTACTAGCTACCTTGGCTCTAGAGGGGCCAAGGCTTGTGTTTTAATTGGCGATGATTCTGGTGGGGTTGGACACGGTGGTGAGAGTTAAATTTTCTTGCCTAAGGCTATTGAGAAATGATTGGAACCTCCCAACCTGTAACCTCTAATACTGTCTATGGACTTCATATGTTCAGATGCATTGTTCTCTATAATCAAACCATCTTCAAGCTCCCTGACAATGTCACTCATGCATGGCCTGTAAGTAGAGAATGGCTCATGCATGCTAATACTGTAATACGTAGTGTGAGCCTTATTACGTATCCCGGATCTACATGAAAGGATCAAAAATGAAGGTAATGCGAAATACCTAGATTTCGGTTCTATCTCTGATTTCGATTTCGATGCCAATTCCGAGCTCCAAACGTCTCCGAATCTCCCGGGACCTTTAGTAGAAAGTGCTCACTGAGACACAGACTAGGCGTTTCTACAGTTTCCTCAATACGAAAGCTCCCTTAACAGGTCAAGGATTCCTTATGCTTTCAATTGATATGAGTAACTGCAAGAGACCTTAACCTTTATATAGCTTCCATATCGGGCTCCCCATCACAAAGCCGATATAGACCCGGTCTACAGTAATTAGGACCCATTTTTCACCCGAACTTTAACCCATCAATCTAGATCATTTATTGAGCCACTTTATTATCTTTATCTGGATCAAATGACGTAACTTAACCTATAATTTATTTAAAAACTAAAATTGCAATTAATGTTATCCAACTTTATGAGACATAGACAAAATTATCCCTAAGGACAAAAAAGTCTAACAATCTCCCATTTGGACAAGCATTAATTGCAATAAACTCTAGTTTAAAAACAATTTAAAAACTTGGTTAAGCCACGCTACTGTATTAGTCGACTAAGTTTTAAAAACAAAACATTTGATCCAAAGATAACGAAAGTCCATCATTTTGTCCCGTAAGGCTTTCGATGTCCCGCAAGGCTTTCGATTCCAAAAAGCATAAGATGCATATGTCCTTGTGACACAAATCTAGTACAATCATGAATTCCTAATACCTCACTAACATGAATGGGAAAATGGAGTGTGGCAAACTACAATGATACCTTTATGATCTAAATTGTATCATCTTCGTTTGTCGGTCTCAATTTCTCTGACTTTATGCTAAACAGCATTAGAGAAATTCTTTATGTTCTCCAACTGAATGCTAAACCGCATTAGAGAACTTTTTATGGGATTAAAAACTTATATCCCCTATGTCATGTCAAACTTTATAGCTAGCTTTATTAAACTGTATGTGTCTAAATGACATAGGCACAAGGTCAATCTGTATATATGCTCAGTGACCTGCAAATGCTTAAGATTGACACAAATATTAAGACTTTCATACGTATTATGACTATGTATGATGACACGTAATACTGAGGATAAATGATGATCATCTCTATCATAATCATCATACTATCATAATACTGTAATTTGTACAAATGTATATGGATCAAACCTAACGATCCCTTAACAGGTAGTGTCTTACGACATCAAAACACCCATACTGTATACTTGTGTTACAAACACAAGTGGGTGAAGTCCTTTAGTCAAAGGATCAATTCACAATTTCTCAGTCCTTAAAAGCTCCAAACCTTGATGCCACTTTTCTGTGTCAACACCTTATGACCAACCAATTGATCTTTAACTGTTATCACCCTGTGATATTCTTCGTTGTCATGAAACAACACTGTAAGAAGAAAGTCACGTAAAACCAGATGGGTCTAGCCACTGAATGGACCACAGACTACTCAAAAATTAAATTTCTGAGTCAGACCGTCTGTGAAGTAGCCTCTTGACACGCATTTTGCATGCCCAATTGAGGAAGTTACACGTGTCTCTATGACACACTTCTATGACATTGTACCATCTGCAAACTTGAACTGTAACCTTAGGTGAACTTTCGATCATCCGAACACATAGCTAACTTCAAACCTGAATTCCCTACGAGGTTCAGTCTGTTGACCTTACTATATGTCAACATATAATCCTTGATTCCTTCAACTATCTCAATA
>JAOTIZ010002533.1:0-11456 GCA_027123425.1 Erythroxylum panamense | reverse complement strand
TTCCGAACTGTGGGATATGCGTCGGAACGACCCACGGGCGTCCCGGTGTGTACCCTACGGTGAGGGGGCGCTACAGGTTGCCTTTAGGGCACTACTCTAACACATACAATGTCACACTCTCTAATTATTTAAAGGAAAATATGTTAATATTGAGATGTATTGTTTATTCTATAGGTAAATACTAAGTTTAAAACTTTTTGACTAGGCTATTCTAAGTGGTAATAGATATAGATGGCAAGGATTTTAACCATAATTTGGCTCCATTCCATAATTGGAAATGAAAGTCTCAACTGAATATCATTCTCTAAAGCTTTATAAATCTTAAATATATCACATATATCTAAAAGGTTGGCAATATGCATGTTTGGATAGTTATTCAAGAAGCCATAAAATTTTTAGCCTCCATTGTTAGCTTAGTCATACTATATTCTGTCTCTTGTAGGTATCAACCTAGCATAATCCACTGCAATATGTTATCCTCCCCATCCTACCATTATGTTTGAGTTATAACTTAAGAAACTCTAGGTTTCTTTATTTCAAATATCAAAGTAAATTCCTTTCAATTTTTTGATCAAAATTAAGTAATAATTCGAGGATACTCCTGATAATAAAATATAGTACGTAAAATTTGAAATTTATCAAACAAATATAAGATCAAGAAAAATATGTAATAAATAATTAAAAAAGAAGAAAATTTGACTAGATTAATAAAAATAAAGTGTTTATAATATTCTAGTCCTTAGAAAATGCATCGAAAACTTGATGTATGTGATCAAACCAATACTAAAGATCAACTAGGCTAATGAACCTTTCATTCTTCCAGTATAGTCTAGTAATATGACTATTATTCCTATAAGGATCACAAGTATTATCCTTTTATTGTTTCCATTATACCTTACCCTTTAGAAAGCATATACGTCGGCTTCATACCCTCCATTTGGAGCTTAACTTGAAGCTTGAGGCTCACACAAAGACGACTAGAAAGATCAGGGAAAGGGCAGGAACTGCAATCACTGAAAGAAGGGAAATGAATTTCTTCGGGGTTTCTTAAGGATAAAGGAAGAGTGTTCCACCTTTCAGATCCTAGTTCCTAGACGTCCTTCTTTATGATCTCATTCTTTGCTTCATATTCTAGTCTTTCCCCTTACTTAAGACTTCTAATCATCTCCACTTTACTTCCTTTCCTATCAGCGTGCCTCTCCCTCAATATGTCTTTTCCCACCCTATGTTTTCCCATTTTTAGTAACAATATTTTAAATTACCATTATACGGCTTTCAGTTTTATTACTTTTGATATTTTTAGACAATGCCACCTCAATATGCTCCTTTAAATCTCTCTTCTTTTGAGTTTTCTCCCTTTGCTTCTCGTTACCTACGACTTTCGCTCCAACTACTCTAGAAGGTACCAGACCTAGTGCCCCTCCCCCTTGTAGCAGCTATTGCCTATATGCATATCTTTTCTTTCTATCCTTGGCCATCTTTAATCTATCTCAAATAATCTGGACTTTTTTTGTTGTCACCTGCACAAGTTTGGGACCTATCAATTTTCTTTCACCTACCTCGTCTCAACATATTGGAGTTCTGCACTTTTTTTTTCATAAAGTGCCTTATAAGGGGCCAAACTAATACTAGCTTGATAATTGTTGTTGTAGGAAAATTATATTAGTGGTAGGTGGGTGTCCCAACTCCCCTTAAATTCCATGACATAGGACCTCAACATATCCTCAAGTTTTTGAATAGCTCTCTCTAACTAACCATCCGTCTGAGGGTGAAATGCAATATTAAACTTCAATCGCATACCCAAGGATTTCTATAAGTTAGGCCAAAATTTAGATGTGAATCTAGGGTCACAATCTAAAACAATAGAGGTTGGTGCAGCATGGAGCTTTACTATCTCATCCACATAAAGGTAGGCTAATTTATTTAAAGGGTAATCATTTCTTATTGGAAGAAAGTGTGCACACTTTGTTAACCTATCCACGATCACCTATACAGTATTATGCCCTCTCTGACTCTATGGAAGCCCTACTATGAAGTCCATAGTAACCTTTTCCCACTTCCATTCTTGGATTGTGAGAGGTTGCTATTTTGGAAAATCCTTCAACAAATTTCCTGTAGTAGCTTGCCAATCCAAGGAAAATCTTGACTCCTGTCACATTAGTGGGAGATCTCCAATTCGTGATAGCTTCAACCTTCTGGAGCTCTACACTAAGTCCTTCAGTTGATATGACATGACCCAAGAAAGTGTCCTTATCAAGCCAAAACTAGCACTTACTGAATTTACCATATAATTATTGCATTCGTAGGATCTGTAATACTATCCAAAGATGTTTTGCATGTTCCTCCCGACTACTAGAATACACTAATATGTCATCAATAAAAAAATCACAAACTTATTTTGGTATTCTCGAAACACCCTATTCATCAAATCCATAAAAGTAGTTGAAGCATTTGGTAATCTGAAGGGTATAACTAAGAATTCATAATGCCTATACCTAGTTTGAAGGTAACATCTTCACTGTGAATTTTCATTGGCAATAGCCTAATCTCATCAAATAGATCATCAATCCTTAGGAGGGGATATTGGTTGCAGACTATCACCTTATTCAACTGTCTTTAGTTAATAAAAAATCTTAAAATCCCATCGTTCTTCTTAACAAAGAGGACTAGAGCTCCCCAAAGGGTAGCACTGGGTCTTACAAAACCTTTATCTAACAACTCCTCCATCTATACTTTCAATTCCTTTAACTCTGTTGGAGCCATTCTATATGGAGTTATCAAGATTGGTTGGGTTCCTAGAGTGAACTCTATCCCAAACTCGATCATCCTATCAGGAGGTAATCTTGGCAGATTGTCTGGATATACATCAAGGAACTCTCTACCTACCGAAATATCTTCTAATTTCACCACTTATTTGCCTTTTTCAATCATATATGCTAGATATCCCTGGCATCCTTTACTAAGCATTTTCCTAGCCACCATAGTGGCAACTATACTTATGGGGAGAACTTTCTGTATTCCATAAAATGTTACCTTTGGATTTGCCAATTGACTCAATCTAACCTCATTTTTGGAACAATCCACTACTAGATGATGTGTGGACAACCAATCCATTCTCAGAATAATATCAAAATTCCAAATGTCTGATATAATCAGATATGCTGGAAACTCCTGACCATCAATCGTTATGTTATTCCAAAAAGCACTCTTTCAGTGAAAAGTGAGTTTCCAGCTATAATGGAAACTATCATCCCATTATCTAACCATTAAGGTTCCACATCTAATTTTGCAAAAAAAAAATCAGTGAAATAAAAGAGTGCGTAGCACTAGCATCTACTAAAGGATATGCATTATGCTTAAAAACAGAAATCATACTAATGACTACATCTGGGGTAGCATCTGCCTCTTACTGAGTAACTATAAAGACTCGAGTTTGCATGCGGGGTTGACTTGCCTACCTTATGGGGGCTACTCCCCTACCTCATGAACCTTTGTTGGATGTAGGAAAACTTGACTCTCTAGCTTGAGAACCTCGACTACCCTCGAGGAGGAAAGTGGAAAATACCACTCTCTGCTCATTTATACATCCCACAACTTGGTATATCTTCGTAATTTGGTCAAACCATGTGAGTGCACTCTTTAGATCTCCACTCCCATCAAAAGGCTTTGTGCCTAGTTTACATACCCGCTCAATGGAAGATCCAAAAGTTTCTTCATTTTTGTGTGATTGTCGCATCATCGCAGTGAGTATTAGAGCCATTTGCTCTACGGTAAAATTTCCCCTAGTTGGTTCTACAAGCCGTAACAGTTGAGAATAGGGTTGATTTATAGAAGCACTCGCTGAGTTTGGCAAGTGTTCCTTTTCCCTTCTTGGTGGTGCCTCAGGTGTAGGAGTCATTGGTGTAGCCTTACGAGGACATCCACGATCTCGTTTGTGCATCGTGTTATGCATTTGGCATATTACAAATGTATAAGACTTTCATGTATTAAACTATATGCATGTAAATCACAACATTTTATAAGTTACCTCACTTTGAAAACAGCTTCAAAAACATTTTGCACATGTATTAAACAAAAAGGGGCAATTTAGCTCTGATGCCAACATTGACAAGCCCCTTTCCTAATGACTAGGTGACCTGCCTGGCACCGGACAAAAACCCTCTATTTGATATCCAATCCAACTAGAAAGTTCTTTAAGTAACCTTCATTAAAAATTTCAATAGCATAATAGCTGTTATTTAGTAAAACCAAAAATTTTAGGTTCCTGAAAAGCAATTCAAAACACTTCTATCAAAGTACCACTGCTACTTATGGATTTCAACTCCATTCAGAAACAATCTCAAAAGTTCAAACACATTCATGCATTTAGTTAAGAAAAGAACATTTATAAATAACCATATTTTCACAAAACCAAGATCAATACATATTTATGAAGATGATGAACTATATGCAGTAAAACATTTACAATCAATCTTTACACAAAAGATGTTTAAAACATATTCATAATTATGTAATACATGTAAAACAAATGCACAAGCAAAACTGCCTACATAATAGCTACACGTGACGAAGGTAGCTACTCAAATAGTGGAGTCCTGCTTACTGAAATCATTAAGCATGCATTGGAGGTTAAAAGTTGAAAAAAGAATAGAAAATAAAGGGTGAGCTAAATGAGCTCAGCAAGTGTTATAGTTTCCATTCGAAACATTTATATAAACATTAACCTCAATAAATAACAAAGATATTTTCCTTTTCTTTTCAAGAAATAACCAATGTTCGGACATAATAAATTCATATAATCAATGAACATGTAAAACATAATCAAGTTCCACTTTTCTTAAAAGGTAAATAGAGATGGAAATCGATAGTTTCATAAACTTTCTCTTTTAAAATTTTCTTTTCCATTTGGTACCATTAGGTGTAAGGCCATGGGACTAGTTTTGCATCACTTACCCGCGCCTATGTTGGACCCCGAACTTTCTTTGAAATTTAGAATTATAAATTGGCATTAAATGAGAATTTTGTGGTGGATTATTCAAGTGTAAAGAAAAAGAAAAGTCAAGAATGTGCATTGTTATGTGAGATTAAGATAGGTGAATTTGGCAAGTTGTTGATGATGAGAGAATAAATGTGCGTATGTTTTTGTTATTGATGCTTATGGTTAATTTTGGCCTAAAATGGTGTTTGAGTTAAAGGAAATTGATGTGAAGGAGATTTATGTTAGGTTTTTGATGACTCTGAGATTTGAGTAGATTTGTATGGTTTATGACAGTATAGTGTATGAGTTGATTTAAACGAAGTCGAAAAGCAAGAATTAAATAGAAAAGTGTGAGAATTTGAAGAATTAGAAAAAGTTTGACTTTTTGACCATAGAGAGTTGACTTTTTTTATTTAGGCACAATTTGAGGAAATGATCTATATGAAACTTGTTGAATATGTTGAAAGCTTTCTGTCGTTATAAAGTTTGATATTTTTCGATATCGGTATTAAAAGTTATGACCATTCAAAGTTAAAGTTGTTATGCTTTGTTTTGAAAATGTTTGTAAGTGTACATTTGTGTGTACTGAGTTTGAGGAAAAATTCTGGACTGATGTTGTTTTGAATTGAGTTAAGTGGTCTTCATGAAAGTCATAGAAGACTTTCCAAGCTTGACAATGATGTATAATATGCAATTAGAGGATGTGAGAATTGAAAGCTATAAAATTTGAAAGTTTGGATGTGTTATAGATTGACCGAAGTTATGGTAGAAACTTTGACTGAGAAATTGGCCTAGTAAGAGGTCGAATTAGTTTTTAAGTTCTGCATAAAAGTTGAAGATTTTGATTTGATTTTTATTTTGATATAAAGTATAGGATTTTTGGATCAAGGAATAATAAGTTATGATTTTTACAAGTTTATGTAATTGCTTTAGCATCATTATTAGAGGACAGAACTTTTGATTGGGAAATTGATTTCCTTAAAGGTCAATTGATTTTTCTGTTCTTCAGGAAAGTTGTAGAGCTTCCTTTTAGCTTTCTTCTGATACCAAGTTTGTAAATCTTGGACTCTTGAGTCACAAGTTATGTCTTTGATGATTTTTGTGACTTTTTCTAATCCGACCCTTGGCCGTTCTTTGCTTCTAACTTTTCTGTCCGACATCCGATTGTTTTGATTTTTGAAACGTTAGATTCCTAAGACATTCCTTTACCTCTTCATGAAAATTGTGGATTTTTGAGAATTATCTGAAAAAGATTGATTGATTGATTCTAAACATACTTAGGTATTTTGGTGATATCTTGATCTTTAGAGATCCAATTAAGTTGATTTCTGTTTCTAAATAGACTAGAGATATGGAATTGCAAGTTATCTGAAGGAATTGAATTTCAATTCAGTTCCTAAGATTTTCAATTTCTGAATTGAAGTATTAAAGTTATAAGGATATGTATAAGGGCAAATTGGGCGTGACACTTAAGATTTTAAGACTTAAGGCTTAAAGGAAGGGGCAAAATGGACTTTGCAAACTTATGAAGAGTATAAAAGGAAGAAGAAAGAGTTGATTTGTTCTAAAATGAAGAGGAGACCGTGGAAGAGAGGAGAAAAAGAGGAAGCTAGGGTTTGGAAGATTTTGAGGCTAAATCAAGTAAGTATAAGCATCATTCCTCTTGATTAAATGAATGAAAACATGTTTTGATGTTAGTTAAGAGAGGATTATGTGTTAGAAGTTGTGAAATGGGTTATGGCTTATGTTTGGTTTTAGGGTTTATGATCAAGATTGATTTTGATGTTTTCGTGAAAGGTTTTGTGTTGAAATATGTTTAGAAATGATTTACAAGAGAAGATTTAAGGGTTAGATGAGTTAAGTATGAATTTGAAGAAGCTTGAAGAAGGAAAAATGTCAAAAATCAGTTTCGGGAGGCTTCACACGTCGCGGCGCACAGGCCTCGCACGTCGCGGCGTACGCAGGCGCCCACGTCGCAGAGCCCACGACGCAGCGCCCGCATGCTCCCTCGCCGCGGCGTGTGATAACATCCTCGCCGCGACATGCACATGGGGTTTCGTCGCGGCGAGCTTCCTTGCGCCGCGGCGAGCTTCTATTTCCAGACAGACATGTTTTGGTATCTTAGGCATAACTTTTGATGTAGATGTCCAAATGAGGTGAGGTTTGATTCGTTGTAAAATAGAGACAAAGGAATACAAGTTTTGTAAAGAAATAAAATGGAAATTCAGTCTTTTAAGATCTCAAATTTTGTATGGAAATTGAGTATAGAGTATAGTGTCAGTATAAGGTTAGTCCCAACATGTTTGGGGTATAATTTCCATGTTTATGAAGCAAATTGAATGATTTTTAGAGTTTTTAGAAACTTATGAAAATGGGGAGCATGTTTAGAAGAAGAATTTATCTAAGTGATTATGCAAAATATGGATCCTCCGATTGTATTTCCTATTAAAGGGGAAATTTGCATTTGTGATAAAGGGATTCAAGTAAGGCAAGAGGAGCAAGAGGAACAAGAGGAAAGACATTCCTAAGCAAGTATAAGCAAGGAAATTCAAGGTGGGTACATGTTTATAATAGAGTAATAAGCTACTCATTGTTTTGTTCAAGTCAAGAAAGATTTCATGCTTTACATTGCATCATTAATGTTGCTTATTTCTTGTTGAATGGAATGTGAAATATGTCATATGTTTGCTACATGAATTGTGTGAGGTTTTATGAATGTGGTTGTCGCTTAAAAAGAATGCATGTTTATTCAATCATGTTTTCAAGACTGATTTTCAAGACATGTGTCAAGTTTATGAAAAACAAGTTTACAAGCAAGTGCCAGTTTGGCAATCAAGTTTACAAGACTGTGAACCATGCATGTTATGTGGGTTTGTGGTAGTCCCAAGAACCGTCACGTGCACGTTGACCATAAAAAGGCTTCTCCCACCTGCCCGCTAGTGGCAAGGAGCTCCCCACAAGGACTCCTCAAGAAACTACGTCTACACAGGACCATTTCAATGGGAATGTGTAGTACGTCATGAAACCGGACTAACCCAAACCATTCTGCTATGCTTATGTGCTTATGTGTTCATGATCGGTTATCATGTTTATGCATGCATGTTTTGAATTCTACTCATGAATTATTATAAACAAAGCATTTCGAGTTGATGACTATCACATGCTCAATTACTATGATTTCAAAGTGTACCATGGCAATGAGTTATATTTTAAATAGTTTTGCTTATTTCTGTATTGTAAATGTGTTCCCACGAGCTTTATAGCTCACCCCCTTTTACCCTTCCCATTCAGGTGACGAGCAAGAGACCGAGTAAGTCAAGGGTTATGGCATCACTCCAACTTATTATGTAACACGAAATCAAAACAGGTTAGTAGAGTTTTTGTCAATTTCTTGTTTTATGTTTCTAATTTAATTATGTTATAGATAATTATGTGGAAAAATTTTAAATTATGTACGCTGCGCTTAGATTTGATCTTGTGATATTTTCCGACAGTGGTATCAGAGCCACCTTTAACATTTTTATTTTTGATTCATAAGTTTGTATATGTTTTTATTTGGTTTTAATGTGCAAAAGTTGCATATTGATTCATTAAACCTGAAAAAATATTTTCACAATGTTTTGTTTTCATTGGTAATCTGAAAAGTTATTTTTTTAGTTGCTTTTAACTATTGTGTATGTTCTCACTCTTCCATTTTTCTAGAAATTTAGTTTTTGTCTGTCGAAAGTGTTTCGAGCAACAAAAGGTGCAATATGATGATATGCGTTTCTGAAAAGTGTGGAATAAGTGTTCATGAGCTTCTGGCATTTTTCTTGATTATTTGCGTTTGCTCTTTCTAGACTAGATATAAAATGGTTATATTTGTTTCTGGATATGTGAACTACATTTTTCCAGTTTTCTGGAAATCTGGAAAGAGTTTCCAGTGTTTCTGGGAAAGATTGTAATTTTGATCTTTGATGCACTTGTTTCTCCTCTTACGTGTTGTTTCTTGGAACCCAGACGAAGAGTTACATGCATTAATGACAGTCGAAGAGTTGCATGCATGCATTACTGGTGTGTCTTCAGTTGCATTACTGATCTATTGTTACGAAACCGATGTTGGTATTCTCAAGTCCAACTTTTATTCAATGCATAACGTATGCTTTGGGTTATTAACAGAAAATGGTTGCATGATAAACATAGGTTTCTGTTCATTTACTCAAGCTTTTATGTTCATTATACTAACTTTCTTTTAACATTTCGGTGGTCATTATATTCATTGTTTTCATTCAAACTCAATGCTTCAATGAATGATTGTTAATGTTTGTTTGATTAATGAATTTTATTGTGCTTCATAGTGATGAACCACAGGACCGCCGAAGGCAGTAGTAGCCATCGGTGGTTAGAGGATCACCACCTTCGATGGTGGTGGTTTCTCTCTCTAGAGAGTTTTATCTCTCTAAAATTTTATGTATTTTTATAAGTATATTATAATTATACATATAGGGTAGGGTGCCTTGAGATAATCTGGAGGTAGAACTAGCAAAATATTTTGTTATTCTGGTTTTATAAAAATAAAATAGAGGCTAATTGGGGAAGACGGGGTGCGTGCTGCGAGTCTCGGTGTCCTAGCCTGTGGGCCAGTGTGGCCAGGAGAAGCAATCTCCTAGCCCGTGGGCTGGCCAGGAGAAGTAGTCTCCTGGCCTGTGGGCCTTGTTCCGTTTTTATTTTTTAATTTAATTTTTCGAATGTTAATTAATTAAATTTTTTAAAAAAAAACTCAATTTATTTTTCATAATTAGATTATGACAAATAAATTAATATAATAAGATTATATTATTTCGAATGAGATTTTATTTTGTTAAATCCCTCATTAAAATATTAAGTACATGTTTAGAACATGATTAATGCCTTTCATTATTATAGGATCAAACCAGAGTTTTGTTTATTGTAGGCTTGTTGAGTAAACTCAAGGCCGCTTTAACTCGAACATGTTTAGTCTTATAATGATGGGTTATACTTAACTAAATTTATATGATTTGGATGAGAAAACTCATGATCATATTTATTTAGAGGCAAGGTTAGGAAAATATTATTATATATTTTATGACAAAGAGTTGTCTCTTAACGGATCAAGAAATCACATAGGATGTTATTGATAAAATGTTATCTACCTAATTTTAATTTAATTGGTTTATTGAGCAAACTCAAGATCAATTAAATTAAAATGGTATCCTAGCCCACTAGAAAATTATGTGATAATTTCTCGAATTAATAGTGAGGACTATTAATTTGTTTAAAATTGTGGGAGTAACTAAATTTTAAAAGTCCTTATTTATTTGGTTTTATGGCATAAACTATTTTTTTATTTTTTTGACAAATCAGTTTTTGAAAATGAGTACGAACTTGTCCCTGAGGAGCATCATGGATGCAAACAAATTGACTGGACCAAAATTTTCTGATTGGTTACGTAACCTTAAAATAATTTTAAGGCAAGAGAAAATTTTGTACATTTTTTACACTGAGCTTCCACCTGAACCTGCTGAAGAAGTTGCCAATGAAGATTGGGAATATTATCAAAGTCATATAAATGACAATGAGCAAGTGACATGTGTGATGTTAGCCAACATGTCTCCCGAGCTTCAGAGGCAACATAAAAATGTGAATGTAAGGGAAATCTTCCTGCACCTTCAAGAGTTATTTGGTGCTCAAAATCGGGTGGAGAGGTTGAGACTGCGAAAGCCCTGTTTCAATGTCAGATGGTTCCTGGAACATCGGTGGAAATTCATGTTCTACAGATGATTGACTACATTGAAAAATTAGGCTAATTGAGGTATAACCTGAACCTCGAGTTGAGCATTGATTTAGTGCTCTAGTCTCTTACCCAGAGTTTTTCACAATTTATTATGAACTTCCACATGAGCAAAAAGGAAATGTTATTGGCTTAATTACTTAACATGCTCAAGACCACTGAGGGATGCCTTGAGAAGGTGTTGGCTCTTCTTCTTCCAAGAATAAGGGTAAGACCCTTTAGAAGAAGAACAAGAACAAGAATTAGAAGGCTTTTGCTAAAGTAGCAAAGCTAACAGGCAGTGCCAAGAAGAAGAATAACAAGGGCACCTGTTTCCATTGTGGTGTAGCTGGACATTAGAAGAGGAACTGCAAAGCTTATCTTGCTAGCTTGAAGGAAAAGAAGTTAAGTGAAACTTCAACTTCAGGTTTGTTTATGATTAAAATCAATCTTCCTACTTCTGTATCATAATATTGGGTATTAGATATCGGATGTGGTTCTCACATTTGTAATAATGTGCAGGTACTGACAGACAATAGAGCATTGAGAAAAGGCAAAGTGGACCTACGAGTCGGTAATGGAGTAAGAGTTGCTACATTAGCTATTGGAACTTGTAATTAAGCTTTGCCTTCTAATCTTGTCCTTAAACTAAATAATTGTTATTATGTTCCTGTTATCACAAGAACCATTATTTATATTCCATGTTTG
>JAOTIZ010002415.1:0-11462 GCA_027123425.1 Erythroxylum panamense | reverse complement strand
GCATCGATAGCTCTGTTCGTAAGGAAAAAGCATTTAGGCCAATCTTCCCGATAAGGATAGAGAGGTCTTTTTTTTGGTTAACAATTTGGAGAGTTTGCTTTTACACATTAGACTGGGGCAAAAAAAGGAAAATCAAAGCGCATATGGCACAAAAAGGAAATCCGATTTCGGTAAGACTGGATCTCAATCGTAGTTCAGATTCAAAGTGGTTCAGTGAGGGCGACCGCGAAAGTCACCGAATGGGTCAGTCTTTTCCTTCAGTTTTCCTATATTAAAAAAAAGCGTGGGAGGACGTTGCAGATGTCCGGGACGGACACGACTTCTTCTAACGCCAGAAGACCACTGGAAAACACCCGGGACCAGAGCATGTCGTGAAAGAAGCACGCACACTGGGCGGGCGTGCTTCGACCGTGTCTCCGGGGCACAGTTGAATGTAGATATCATGAACGCGAGGTGCAGGATACCAGGCCGAGAAACCCGGGCCCCCCCTATGTGCCGATCGCTAGCGCATCCAGGGCCCCGGCGCCCAGCTCAGCTGGAGAGGCCTAGCCTGATCTGAGAAGTTCTAATTCGGTTCGGATAGACTGAATTCAAGAACGCCTTAGCCCCTGGAATCAATAAGAAAACAAGTGCTAAGTTTCAGATCAGTGAATAAACCGAAACGAAAGAAGAGACGTTTCTCGCTCGGCGCCTAAAGCGCACTATGCTCCGCTTCAACAAATGAGAGTTTTCGGTGGAACCGGTGAACCACGCGAGCTGGTTAGATGCGTGGGACAGAGGGCTCATAGTACCTGCTAGCGCGGCTATGCAGTGGAAGGGAAGGAGCCTAAATCGACCCTCTTCTTTCTTTTTTTTTCAAAGAAAAAAGCAGTACAAAGAGATTAGACTCTCGGCTGAGACTAAGCAGCCACCGACCGTTCCGACGCGCCCCCGACCTATCTTGATTAAGACCGAAAACCTATCTAAAATCAAATGGAGCCTAGTTTAAGCTGTCAAACAAATGATAGAATGGAAAATGAAAAATAACCCACTAGTAGGGAAGGGATATGGGTTGGAGTCTCTCTCAGTAAAGAGAGTTGTAGATTCGTAGAAAAGGAAAAGAGCCTTTACTTTCTATGTTATTAGTAAAGCGCGCTAGCTGCAATCTTTCTAAAGCAATAAGGTAAAAAGTGGACTTTGAGAAAGAGGGTGCTTGTTGCCGCTTTATTAGTAAGTAAGCTTCTTTTATATCAATAAAGGCGAAAGGTTGCTCTTATAATGATCCAAATTTTCTAAATAATAGTTGGTGCGTTAGCGCTTTAGTTTGAAATAAGGAAATTGAGGCCTTTACTAATAACATAGAAAAGGCTTTTTTATCAGGGTGCGCAGGGGTGGAACCCTATACAAAATCAGTTTCCTTTCAAATGACAACTGCCTCTTCCTTCTGCGAGGGCCTTGCACGAAACCAAACCGCCCCCCGCCCGATCAAGTACCAGTTGCTTCGCTGGTAGGCCCACTTAGGTTAGGTTTTCTTACCAACTTCCGGTGTGTAATCGACATGTTGCTAGCTTCAACTCGGTTGAATAAGAATCATTGATTCCCTCTGCTGTCCATTGATTATTCATTCAGGGTGCTCGGCCGGTGCTCCTTTCTCAAACCAGAACAACTCTGAACGTTAGGTAAGATAAGGGAAGACCACCTGAGCGAACCGACCGAAGGGACTTGACTTCTCCGAACCGAGCGATAGCGGCTTAAAGCTAAGCCTATCACGAGCAGCGTCGCTGCGCGGGGAGAAGCATCTCAAAGCAAAGTATGGGGCAAAGGATCAAACGCTTTTACTTTGTCCCCCGGGATCCGCCACAGGTTGGGTTTGAGCGAGAGCCTTGTGATGGGTGACTATCCAGCACGGTTCGGAGAGCACTTTTTGTCTGCGCTGGTGAATGGAAGCCCCCCCCTACCAAGCAAGAAAGAAGCGGTTCTTTCCACGGCAGAGTAACCATTGACTCTATTTATTATTATGGTAAATCAGTGTATCAAGATGTCAATCTGAGATCTTATTTTAGTTCGATACGTTCACCTACGAGACTCACCTTTGGCTTTCGTCTCGGTAGGTGTATTATTCTACATTTTCCCAAAATCACATTCATTAATTTCTTTCTTCCCCGTCGACCACGACGACTGAAACGACGCGAAAAAACCAGACCCGGAAAGGGGAAGGGCCAGTGGTGGACATTCGGGAAAGTCGGGCCGATCAGGTGTCTTCATTCAAGCGATAATACAGAAGAAGAACGAAACGAAGTGAGAGGCCGGGGGGCAGGGAAAAGAGTCGAGTCGATCAGGCTCGACGACCGGGAGAAGGAAAACGAAATCAGGATTTGGCCGAAAAAGAAGCAACGCTATGGATACCATGACCGATCACCATCGATAAAGAATCATCTTTCTAAATCACTTCGGGTGAGCGGGGCCTTCAAGCATCCGAAATACGCCGGGGTTGTAAATGACATAGCGTTCCTGATAGAAAATGACGACTCCTTCAGAAAAACGAAGTTATTCAAGCTATTTTTCCCAACGAAGTCCCGCTCCGAGGGCCCGACGAGTCATCTACTTAAAAGGACCCTCCCTGCAGTGCGCCTCTCCTTGAATTTTTCGGTCATGCAATATTTTTTGAATACAAAGAACCAAATTCATTTCGACCCCGTCGTAATTCTTAATCATTTCGTGGCACCGGGCGTGGCTGAACCATCCACGATGGGGGGAGCGAATGCACAGGGAAGAACTTTAGATAAGAGAATACGTTCTCGAATCGCTTTTTTTGTAGAAAGCTCGACCAGCGAGAAAAAGTGTTTGGCCGAAGCCAAAAAGAGGTTGACTCACTTCATTCGCCAAGCGAATTCTCTTCCTTTCGCGGGAACAACAAAAACCACCATCTCGCTCTTTCCTTTCTTCGGTGCTACCTTTTTCTTTCCAAGGGAGGGGGTTGGGGTGTATAATAACCTTTTTTTTGAGGATGCCCGGGAACAACTCCTAGGTCAATTAAGGATCCAATGTTGGAACCTCATGGGTAAGGAAAAGGTAATGGAATTGATAGAGAAATTCATAAACCTAGGTAGGATAGGAGAATTGATAAAGGGAATAGAAATGCTGATAGAGATTCTACTGAGAAACAGAAAAATTCCGTACGGGTACAACTCTTATTTGAACGAAATGAAAAAAATGCGATCTTTGTTGTCTAATAGAACAAACACTAATACCTTAATTGAGTCGGTCAAGATTCAATCTGTTTATCAAAGTGCTTCTCCGATTGCTCAAGACATCTCTTTTCAACTGAGGAACAAAAAAAGATCATTTCGTTCCATTTTTAGTAAAATAGTGAAGGATATTCCATTAGTAATGAAAAAAGGGGTGGAGGGGATCCGTATATGTTGTTCAGGTCGATCAGAAGGCGCAGAAATAGCTAGAACGGAATGCGGAAAGTATGGAAAAACATCTCGTAATGTATTGAACCAGAAAATCGATTATGCTCCTGCGGAAGTATCTACTCGTTACGGAATCTCAGGTGTCAAAGTTTGGATTTCATATAGTAAAAAAAAAGGGGGACGCGCTATATCCGAAACGTAAGAAATATAGTCAATATCATAAAGGCAGATGTAGTAGGGGTTGCAAACCGGACGGTACACAACTTGGTTTTGGAAGATATTGCACTAAAAGTTGTAAAGCTGGTCGTCTTTCATATCGAGCCATTGAAGCAGCGCGTCGTGCTATAATCGGACAATTCCGAAGAAATGGTAAGAGTTGTCGCGGATCTCCCTATTACCGGGAAACCTACAGAAGTAAGAATGGGGGGAGGAAAAACAAATCCTACGGGTTGGATTGCTCGTGTGTCCACGGGGCAAATTCCATTTGAAATGGATGATGTGAGTTTGTCAAATGCTCAACAAGCCCCTACATTAGCGGCGCATAAACCATGTTCGTCAACCAAGTTTGTTCAGTGGTCGTAACGTAATTGGTTAGTGGGGAAAAAGGGGCCGGGATTCAAAATAATTAGGCCTTGTTCCTGAACGACGGAAGTGGAAAGACACTACACTAAACTAAGGGAGAGGGATAGACTCCTTTTCTTTTTGTAATCGCCGAAATTGTACAATGAACCCTTTTGTTCCAGGCTATTCAATATCTGGGACTGAGTTCCAGGATAGCAAAAGAGTCGTTGTTTTCTGGCTTCGGGATTCGATAAGGAAGAAAGAAGTAGAGAATGAATGCCGCTTTCTGAGATTGGAGTTGGAAAGATGTCTCATGCGACGTTCCCTGTTTTCTGGCATGCGTAGGGAACCACTAGCATCGAAGCCATCAAGCAGAATTCCTCTGACTAGAAGGTGTCTTGGGACATTGCTAGATCTTCTGAAGCGACTGAGCATATCTAATAGAGGATAAGGAACGAAGTTAGCGATATAAGCTAAAAATGTGCCGGGAACGACCAAGCGGGGGGAGGAAGGCGGCTAAGTGTTAAGTTAGGGCGCAGGTAGTCCCTTAGAATGAACCGACATGAGAATCAGAGAGGGAAAAGGGGAAAGATGCTTTCTGGAAGTGTGTTTCGTCGGATGGAAGATCAGTCCTAGTCAGTTAGGATGTGCAGCCCAGTTGATCTTACGAGGGCAGAAATCCCATTCATGAAACGAGCGGAGCGTAGGCGAGAGAATGGCCGAAGATGCAGTTAATAGTTGAACTCAGAGTGAAGGCCAGATAGTTGGATGGATAGGTCGGGATGAAAGGTAGGAGGAATCGGAAAGCGGGTAAGCTGATGTGCCATTCCAGGGCTACCTAAACGATAGAGTAATACAGCATTAGCGAGTCAACTCCCTGTCGAAGTAGATGCTTAGGGTTCCATACTCTGTATAGCAGGCAAGGGTCTCTATTATCGACTCGGGAATGAACGAAGTAGCTTCACTTCAAAGTCAGAGATATGTGTAACGGTGGACTGACAAATCCGCTCCAAGGCCTGAGTGCTACGGTTGATTGAATCAGTGGGAAGAGTAGCGGCCGATGAGAATGCAATAGTTCCAGAAGGAGCCAGAGTGATTTATGATTCGATAATCAAGAGGAGTCTGAGTAAACAGAAGTGAGATGTTTCTTCTTGAACTAGGTATGAATCAGATCTATTAGCTGATAGTTCCGTTCCTGTTTTTTTTCTAGCATAAGGTACAATGCTCGAAGAGGGGGAGCTTACTTAGCTGAGAGCAAGATTCTCTCATTGAAAGCGAGTATTCATAGCGAAGCATCTAGTGTTAGCAGCGAGTAAGCAAAGTGGATTGGATGCAGGTAAGCAGATTTTGCTGTACTATAAAGTGAGAAGATAGCTTTAGCAAAGCTCTACTGTTAAAGGAGTGCTGAGGTCGAAGCTAGGATCGGATAGGAAAACCCAACTAGTTCATCGGAATGGATAAAGTAGGATTGTTTAAGAAAGTAGTGACTTCGGGGGAAAGGTTTGGATGATTTTTCCGTAATCAAATCCTTTATGGATGTGATGGGCGAACGACGGGGATTGAACCCGCGCGTGGTGGATTCACAATCCACTGCCTTGATCCACTTGGCTACATCCGCCCTTACCCCTCCCCCGCACAGCTTTCAGTCTCTATCTACGATCAGATCCTTTCTGAACCCGCTATGACCGCTATCAAAGATCCGCTTTTTCCTATACTATAGTTGCAAGTCGTCTATTGTTGTGCTTTGGAATTAGGGGAAGCTTTGCTTCAACAAGTATCAGCTTTCTGGAAAAGCTTCAAACAAAGAGGTTGGGCTGTTCACTTCATTGATTTGACTGAACTTTACTTAAGATTAAAGATAGAGGCCGGGTGGGCAGTGAAGGCTCGTTTAGTAGACAGCAAGCGAGCAGCAAGCACCTACTACTCTACTCCTATCCAAATTCAAATCAGTCTCTTTCGAGTCAAGCGCTACGCCCCTCTCAGATAAAGTCATTGCGCGCTAGCCCGGGTTCCAAACCTACGCGCCCCTAAACTACAAGCTTTGAGATGCTTGGGATATTTGAAGAAGCACCTTTCTATAGATAGGATAACGCACCTTTACTAATATAAGGCCCTTCTCTCTCAAAGTCAAGTTTCTCGCTTCTGACTTGAGTTTGATTGCAGGGGCACTAACGCGACCTTCCTTCAGCAGGCTCCGCCCTATCTATTTATTTCTCTCTTTTGTTCATACATCTTGAACCCAGATCAATATCCATTTTTTTCTCAATATCTTGATCTTTCTATCGATAGAAAGATATAGATCTCTATTTCTGGCTCTATCTCCATATATATCTAAAGATGGAAGAACCAACACTTAAAGGGCGTAACCAACGGAAGGTTCTCACCCTGTCCCCGACATGATTCTCCGACGATGCCCCTTGGGCGAAAGGTAGTTGTAGAGGAAGGGCTGTGAAACGGCGATTCCCCCCTTTCCATTGAAGTAGAGAGGGCCTCCTTCCCCACCATTCCGGCCTATTATTGATAGGAATTTGACCGATGCTGAAGGTAACTTGTTGCTTACCAAGCCACCCACTTGAGAAGCTAGTCGCCAGAAATCAAGGACGAGGAAGGGAAGCTGTCTACGAAGCTTTGCTCCCCCCCCCCACCCCCTGTAGTCTTAGTACTCGGCTTGTTGCTACTTTGATTCAAAAGGTAACCGACGGTTCCCGACTTTATCTGGTTTCCGCAACCGTAACTATTTGTCACTCCGATTACTTCATCCATAAACCCTTTGTCTTTCAATAGCGGTACGCTCTAAAAAAAAGTAAAGGATAAGCTTGCATTCTATTCTAGAAGCGGTAGCTTCCCGCCTCCTTCATTCCTACTGCCCCCTTCGGTGATCAGTTCCCTTCCCTTTTATAAAATGCCTAATTGGTCTGCCTCAGCAAATGTAAAAAATGGACCGCTGTTTGGCTGACCCTCTTCTTCCCATTCGGGTTGGGTTGACCCAGAAGTCAAGAAAGAAGGAATGGAATCACTGGAGAGTCGTCTGCAGTTCACACTTGGGCAAAGACGACTGACTTAGGAAGCGGAACACTAACCTATTTCCGCTATTCTGTATGATTATTGAGCATAGCGAAATCAAGGTTTATGATAAAGTCAGCGAAGTTTCTATGGTGTTCTACCTTTGCGTAGTCTCGATCCACAGTGGCAGGCTCCGCACCCGAGCCTCGTTAGACTCAGCGGAAGTTTTTTTGAAGGTGTAAGTAAAGAGAATAGAAGAGATTCAGTCCGTGCCTTAGCCTAGTTTATATCTACAGCTGACGCAACTCCGTACTGACGCCTCACTACTACTTAATTTAATTAATCAACGGCTAAGCGATTTCATAACCTGAGCTTTTCTTAACCAGCTGACCTTATTTCGTAACCTTAGTCTCCCTTTCTTTATAGTTCGACTAAGTGACTTCGTAACCTTAACGTACTTTCTTTCTTACTTTAGCATAGGCAGGCCTTCGACACTTCAAACGGGCCCCCCCTTTTTTTTTTTTAATTAGAAAGAACGGGGCCTTACTTATTCTGTTCCGGGGGGATGAAAGAAAAAGAAAGAGATCAGGGGACTTTATGATCGGAGAAAGGAAAGGAGCGTGGTTGGTGTATCACTGGGCCGGTAGGGAACCCATAGGAAGGGGGGACGACCTGCCGAATTCACATCAGAAATCGCCAACAAACGAAAGATTGAATTGCGTATAGAAAGAAAACGAAGCATTTCTATTCTCGGAGCTGAGCTGAGGTATATGAAGAATGGCTTTTTGGTCCCTTTCGTCCAGTGGTTAGGACATCGTCTTTTCATGTCGAAGACACGGGTTCGATTCCCGTAAGGGATAAGTACTCCTTCTCGGCCGCTTTCAGTTAGTGTTCATTGCTGAGTGATCGCTCGCTATCTGGCTGAAAAAGGTGGTCCGGAAGCTTCCTCTCTCCCAGCAAGCAAGACGAGATCACCACTTTTCTCAGTAATAGACTTGATTTCATTCTTTCTTAGCCTTAGATGTCTTTTCATAGATTTTTGAATTTCCGACAGACCCATCGTTCTTTTTCTTCTCTGCTCAACCAACTATTTTTTATTTTGGCCGTTTGTTTTTGTTAGGCATTGAACCCCACCTTAGGTGCTGAGTGGTGTCCTCTCTCCTCTAATACCAAAAAAGTTCCGTCTATAGAGCTTAAAGCTTCAACCATGGCATGGCAGTAAGTTGGCCCAGTCTCTTGCCCAGCCTTCGCCTTCTTCAGTGGCCAAGTTGAAGCGTTCAACGGTTCTTCGGCCTACCACCTTTCTTTTTCAAGGTTGAGCTTGTTCAATTGAAGCTAATGCTATGCTGTCCTTCCCTTGTTCAAGAGAAAGCGAGGTTAGCTACTGGCCTAAACAAAAGAGATTAGCCTCTTGATCGATTGATTGATTGGATCGAAGTACGAAGAGGTTGACTGAAGTGTGAGATCAGCCCAAGACTAAGGCCGAGCAACTAGCTGCTGCAAGATTGGACGTCTATCTATCTTACCACGCTCTCCTACTCCTATAAAGGCCGGCTCCAAGAATGGTCTGCTCATCTTTCTTACGGCTCGTTACCGCAGCGCTCGTTCACCCCTTCGCTTTCTTCAATTCAAAATCAATCAAAGGGTAGTGTCTTTTTCCTATTCTTATTGGTAAATAGCGTTTTGTTTTGAAGCGGAGGCATTATTGAACGAAAGAGATGGCTTTTGTGCCGGTCAATCTCTATCCCATTCTTCAGAGCATCATTGATGATTTTTCGTACCCGGAAAAAGTCGTTTTTTCCTCTCTTCAAGAGCTCCTACATATACTGATCATACGAATAAGAGAATCACACCTTAAGGAAACCGAAGGTAGCTCAATGAATGGAGAGAGTTACGAGAATGGAATGGCTTCATAGCTCCAACCTATAGGCGACTCGGGGAGACCGATTGAATGAGAAAGCAATCAGGAACGAGGTAGCTAGGGGCATGCGGGCTAACTGCCCTGACATTCCTGTTTTTTGAAATGAATCTCCGGACCTCCTGAAACAGATGGGGCCTCCCCCTTGCCCCAGACTGGGACTCACTCGGATAGCGAACAGGACGGCCTGGAATGCGAATTCGACTTCGATGGGAGATGGAGATAGGAATGGATAGATAGGCATTCTTTCTATCATTGAAGTTAACTAGATCGATTAGGTCATACTGGTCGGGTACTTAATAATCGGCTCTGTCGCTTGGATTTTCCCGCACCTTGCTCATAGGCCTCCGGATCCTCTGTGCCTTCTTGTCAAAAACCTCTCTCCCTCTCTCATGTATAAACTAGCACATTTTTAAAGACTCTTTGATGATTTTATGAAGCCATGATTCGAATCTTCTTTTTTGGAATCTTAGACAAAATAGCCTTATACTATGAGTTCGCTTCCTACGAGCCCATGCGCGATCGTGCAAATAGATAGGGTTCGGTATTACGAATCCAGCAGATACGTAGGGATTTGGCATCTGGCGATAGACAGCCTCCCTCCCCGTGGGACAAGAGGTAGTACGATTCAAGGGAATTGGACATTCCCGGAAGGCATATAAAAAAACTAGAGTAGCGAGGGACGCGGTCAAGGACTCAAAGTTTGTCAAAGTCTGGATCGGTCCCAATGCCTTCTATCGCCTTATTTTTGATTCTGCCTGGAAGTCGAGACATCTCGGCCGCCCGAAAGCGCCTTCTTTCATATCAACAGGTGGTCCACCCCAAGTGATCTTAATGAAAGACTTGAGCCTCCAACCCTCCCTTCCTGCAAGGCGTGAGTCTTTCTCCGAATGAATCCTGCTTACTTTTTGACTCGTAATCCCGTATTCGTAGTCTTAGTGTTGAATCTTCTATTTCCGGCTCTATGTATTGGCTTTTGCATTTGGTGGTCTTGCCAGCATTCGTTTAGGAAGTCGGAGTTTGCTCGAAGAACTTATCTAAAGAATGGGGATTGCGTACGCCCCACTTTTAAAAAGGCGATGGAGAGTGAGAGAGAATGTAGCTCCGGAGGCTTTTCTTGCTAATCTTATCCTCACTCTCTGATTTTTTTGCTAGATGTTTTTGTGCTCTTGTGCTTTTCTTATGAGACCGAATTTGTGCTCTTGTGCTTTTCTTATGAGACCGAAAATTCATGCTTTCTTTACAATCGTTGGTGGCTAATTAGTTTCTGTTACAGCTTGTTCCAGTTATTTCTTTCTTTTTTTGCTTGATTATTTGATCTTTGCTTAAGTTTGGTGCTTCTTTTGCTTCTCGTTCTGGTTCTTTTTGTAAACCTGGTTTCTTTAGCTCGAACCTGTGACTGAAAATAAATCCGTTTGACCTTGTGTGGCGGGGAAAAAGAAGCGTGGATCTTGCTCTCCCAGCCCCTCGCGAATCCCCCCTGCAAAATCAGAATCTCCCCCAACTCCTCCTTCTTCTTCCTCGGCTAGCTTTCTCCTGCTACCCTCATAAAGCCTAGCTGGGGATGAGGGTGCTTCTCAGCCATCAGATCAGAATCTCTTCCAAGATAAAATCCCATCCGTCCATAGGCTTGCTGACCAGCAGATCTCTCAGGTCAAGACCAGCTCATTTGTACACTCTTTGGACCTCCAGTCGCCTCTCATCTCACCTCCTGGTCCAGACGAATCCAACCACAATCAGATCCTTGCATTCAATGCCAAACCCTTGATCACAGTCCTTCTTCCTTCCCTTTAAAACAGACAGCTCCCAAAAGCTCAAAAACCAGCACAAGTGAAATAAGATAAAAAACCCTGGTTGAAGAAACTCAAGAGCTTTCCAAAAACAGATTGGAGATTCTAAACGTGTGTGAGGAAGCATATGATGATCTTGACACTGAACTCCCAACGGTTGAGGCTAATTCATCAGAATCTGAACCAGGCCAAAACTTGCACTCTCAAGACTTGGCTATAATCCCTTGCTCTGACCTCCTAGTAGTACCCTTGGTGCCATCGAAAAAAATTGTATCCATATTTCCATCTCATTCTGGCCCTAAAGACTAGATTGCTCCTATTATGGCTGCTTTCGCCACAGGACCTAGAAGAGCTCCCATTATTATTCCAGCTCAATCTGTTCAGCTCCAAAGCAGCTCCAATGACCCCCAAAAATATGGTCTACCTACTTCGTTACAATGGTTCCTGATGAGAACTACCTACATCAAGGTTGGTTGTTAGGGAAGGGATGGAGTAGAAATATAGTTTACGTTTCAACTTGATCAGTTCGCCCGCAGGGACGAATGAATAAAGCTTTTCTTCGGAGATAAAAATCCTGTTCCCGAAGACCGCGCTACTTGGCTTGAGCGGTACTTCATAGGGCTACTACTTCACATTACGGCCGGTGGATCGGCAGGTTCGCGCTTTGCCTCGGCTCTCTTCTTTCTTCCTTGGTCCAAACGAAAGATCTAAGGATGCCTGGGTCCGGGTATCCTTTTCCCAGTTTTTCACTTGATTCTCCATTTTCAAGCCCAAGGTTAAGGAAAGGGAGTACGT
>JAOTIZ010002396.1:0-11464 GCA_027123425.1 Erythroxylum panamense | reverse complement strand
CTACATGGAAAGTGACATTTAAGAGTATATTCATAAATACTGGGTGGTTGGGAGGAAATAAATTCAGTTATAGTGTTCAATTAGTTTTTGAAAAGTTTTTGGTGTTTTGGTGATGTAAAATATTGAAAGTTTAAAAATCTAGAAAATATTTACTGAATATGCTTTAGTCTTTTAGCCACAACGTTTTTTCTAGTTGTCCAAAAAAGATGATTCTTAATTTAGATTAAACTAGAGATATATGGCTACAATTCTCATGAGACATCGAATTTAAATTCTGTCTATAAGAATCTAACACTTTTTCATGAAGTTGAGAATTAGGTGCAGTACATTGGAGCTGAATGTAAAATTCGTTTTCTAACTTCGGGAGAAAATCTGGATTAATCTAGATAGATTTTGGTAAAGTTATCTCTTGGAAGTTGTAGATGATTTTTCCAGCTTTCCAACGATATAAAGTTTGTAAATTTTGGATGTTGGAGTTGAGAGATATGAGCATTTCAAGTTGTAATGTTGCTTCGTCTTTGTTTGACCTTTGTTTTGTCTTAGTTTGACTTCTGCTTTGTCTCAGTTGCATCGTCTTAGTTTTCTTAGTCTTAGTATGACGTCAGCATCGACTTAGTATGACGTCAACATTGTCTTAGTATAACGTCAGCATCGTCTTAGTTTGCTTCGTCATAGTATGACGTCAGCATCATCTTAGTTTGCTTCGTCTTAGTATGACGTCAGCATCGTCTTAGTTTGCTTCGTCTTAGTATGATGTTAGCATCATCTATGACATCAGCATTGTCTTAGTTTGCTTCGTCTTAGTATTGCGTCAACATCATCTTAATATAATGTCAGCATGTTTTAGTTTGACTTTTGCGTCCTAGTTTAACTGTCTTAGTTTGTACTTTTCTGCATCATCTTAGTTTGTATTGTCATCTTCCGTCCTATTTATGATCCTTTTAGAGGTCAAATCTCACTTTGTGGACTTCATGAAAGTTGCAGATCTAGATCTAGAGGTCTTCTTTCAAACTGAGTAAAAACGAAGTCAATCCGACACCTGTAGTGAGAGTTATAGTGATTGCGCAAAGGCAGGTACAATATGAGTAAAGACATGAACGTGTTAGATTCTTTTGACCGTAACTTTTTCACTAGACCTCCAAATGACTTGATTCTTAAACCATTATACTCGTAAGAACTTTCTCTAGATCTCTACCAAAAATCATTGCCCTCTAAATCAAACAGAGAAAGATTAAGTGAAAAAGGTTGAACAGGTATAGTGAGTGTATTCTTAAATAGTATGAACTGTTATTATTTTACTGAGCATACTTTAGTATTTTGATGATATCTTGATCTGTAGAGCTCCCATTGAGATTATTTCTAATTTTTGGGTAAATAGAGACATGGATCTACAAATGGTATAAAGAACTTAGAATCTAATTCAGTCTCTAAGATGTTTAAATTTCATATGGAAGTTGTGCATAGTACATTGTTTTGGACAAGAGCAGTCCAAAACTGTTTGAGGTATATCTTCCTATTTACTAAACCAAGTTGAGTGATTTTGGTACAAATTGATTCATAAGACATAAAGGAATACTTTTCTAGAAGAGAGTATGACCCAATTACTTCAGCTTTTCTTTCTGATTCAATGCAGTAGACCCGAAAGGGGTGACTGGGAAAAACAAAGATGAATTTTGATAGGAGAATGATCTTGTGAAAACATTGATGGATTAATACCCGAGGTTGTCATGAACATGCATTGTACATATTTCTTTGCATTGATGTGAATTATTAAATACCTATGATTGTGTAAATTGTGATATATGTGAATGTTATTTGTTATAGAGGAGAAATTGGAATGTCAACCCACAGACGTTGCCGGAACTTCCAGGCATTAGCTTAGGGAGCAACTTGTGAGTCAACCTAGATGTTTTCCTAGGATTGATTTGTTCTGAATGGGTTTGATTTATTTAAACTTCCATATTATTGAAATGTTTGTGATTTGATTATGAGTTTTGGACTTGAAGTCTGAGAAGTATAATATTTGGGCATGTATTGGAAGTGCTTTGTTCTGTTGTGAAATTCTATATGTTATATGATTTCTCAACGAAAGTTGAATGCCAAACTTAGGTCCGATGAATGTAAGTTTCTGATTTATCATCATATGTGATATGACATGATCAGTATGTGATGCATTTCATAAAATGCATGCTCAGATAAAGGTGTTGTGACTTGAGTAGTCAATTTGAAGCACTTCCACGTAGAGCTTTGCTCCGTGAACTCTGATTCTGCACGTAAAGCTATGCTCCGTGAATTCTGTTGTGACTGAGCCCTATGGGTCAATATTTGTATAAGTATGTGATAGGCACTCAATCACAACGATAAGAATGAACACGAGTCTCATGCATATAACATTATAAGACTGAATGACTATGTGACATGCCATATTATATGAGTATCTGAGCAATAAATGTATGCTTAAAATGAGAAATTGCGCAATATGCGATATGTGTATAAGATCCGGTGAATTCATCAATGATGGTTCACTCATTGAGTTCGCAAAACTCATCAAAATTACAATGTTGTCTTTTTAGGACCGAGAGAAGACTCTAGCTATTGGGGGGCTCTACTGCCATGTAGTTTTGTATTTTGGCAAGAGAAGTCATGGCTCAAAGGTCGATCAGTTGGGATTTTTGGGTGGCTTAGATAGATTTGATGTATTTTCCTCCTTCATGTAGTACTCCTGTATTGGATTTTGTGAATGTACATATAAAACTTATTGAAAGACACAATGTAGACATTTGGTGTTTATGAAATGAAATGAGGAAAAAATTAGTTTTTAAAATACTGTGGATTTCTTATGATGCTTTGTAAGTGACTACATACTATGCCATGTGGAGTGAGTGTAGTGATCGAACGTAGCGTGTCCTTATCCTAGGGTATGTGTCGGAATGACTTCCGGGTGCCCCGGTGTGTATCCCTAAGTAAGGGGGCGCTACAAGTGTAACGCCTTAACATATACCCTAGAAGTATTATAAAGTATTATATCATGTCTAGGGTGTATTAATAAGTGAACATAGTAAATTAAGTACATCTAAGTATAGTAAGAGATATAATGGTACTTAATGTTAAAGACAAGGGTGAATGGATAATTTGTTCGCTTCAGCATGAATATACATACTTAAAAACGTGAAATATGTATAGAAATTTTTGATATGTTTGTTTGAATTTATGATTGTGATGTGAGAGGAATTGATAAAATAAGTATTCAATAAGTAAATGAGATGTTTTTTGGTTAAAATGGATGTATTTTTATGTTGCTCTTACATGATAAGACCAAAGTTAGTTGGTTTGGGATGTGTACCTCGTTAAATGGATAGGTTCCACTAAACATATTTCTATAATTTGGCCATATGTTGGACTGTAGACCTCTAAATTAGATAGTTTTAATTGGAGATTAAACTAGATACATAGATCTAAAATTTTCCTGAAGGACCTGAAATTTGATTATGCCTTTACAAGTTTTGAATTCTGTTTTGAAATTAAGTTTTAGCTACTGTCCTTGTTTTCAAACAACCTGTAGTTTTTGAGGTATAACTCCTTATATAATTAACTAAATTGCATGAAATTTATGCCATTAGAAACTTAAGATATAGGGAAATGAAATAAATTGATAAGATTGTAGGCTAATGTGGGAATCAAAGGAAGAAGAAGGACCAATATACAATTTTTCTAAAGTTAACTTATGGACAAATAAGATTAAAACATGTGTGTCCAATAGAATTGTAACACATAGTCCAATAGAATTGCAACTTATGGTCCAATATAATTTTAACACTTGGTCCAATAGAATTGTAACACGTGGTCTAATGGGATTGTAACACATGGTCCAATAGGATTGTGACATATGGTCCAATTAGATTAAAACATGTGTCTAAAATTAGAAAATTCATGAAAAGGCATATGGAAAGGGGAGATGGACGAAACTTTGATGGCTTAGCTTTAGATTTTTCTCCTCTTCATTTCATCTTCTTCATCCTATAATTTTTCACTTAGTGATTCAAGCAAAGCTAAAGAGGAAGGGAAGGAAAAGCATTAGAAGAATTACTTTGCCAATTTTAAGGTTTGGGACTTTACTTAGTTGATTTCTATATTTGTGTATGATTTAATGGATATAAAGATTCATTTGGATGTGGAATGGTTGCTGGAATGGTTCTTTGGTGTTATTTTGGTGTTACCTTACATAGAATTGGTTGAATATGATAAGAGAGTATTGTGTAGTGGAATTATGTCTAGGGTTTGTTTGAGTAAGTCACATTATTTAAGTCATAACTCAGTCTACAAACCTCCAAATTGTGTGATTTCAATTGCACATGAAACCTAAGACATAGATCTAAACATCTTTAGAGGAACTCTGACATAATTTTGGCTCTATGACCATCAAATTTGGGATAAAACATGGTGACCTGATGCTGCCCTTGTTTTGAAGCAGCGTGTGATATTTGGTCTATAGCTCATGTGTTAGATGTCCAAATGGCCTGATCTTTAGTGTTTTGCAAACTAAAGACATAGAAGGACAAATGTCTAGGAGACCACAAAACTAGTTCTGACTTTTTCTATATGAATATTAAGAAACAACTAGACTCCTTCATGTGATTTTTTTTTCTGGACTGATAGTTTACCTATTTTTAGACCACTTTGAGGTTTAGCTTTAATTGTACTATTTTGAGTTTATTCTCATTTACGATTTTTACTAAATATTATCTGAACCTTTTTGAATGTGTATGAAACTTTCAAATACATATAAATAAATGAAATAGGACTTACCATATGTGAATTGTGTGATTGAACATTAGAATATAAGATTAAGCATAATGCATTCAAAAGAAAATTTAACATGTACATAAATGATTTGTATGCATATTCATTAATCATGTGTGTATAGGATGATTATACAAGTTCAATTTTACACCTTTCTAATGGGGATAAGTTATGATTTGCATGTATGAACATAGATACATATTTTATGACCTGCAATGCATATCAAATGGCTTGTCAATATGTTAATCATGAAATTGGTAAATAATTAAAATAAAATGTTACAATGCCTGCTCTATTGTCTTGGTGTGGATAGATAGGCATGCCTATAGGATTATAGTGCAACTGTTATAGTTTGATACTATCGGTGTCCATATTTCGATACCTTCAGGTATCTATAATTTGATACCTTTGGGTATCCACAACTTCGAGTATCCACAGTTTGATACCTTTGGGTATCAACAGTTTGATATCTTCGGATATTCACAGTTCGATACCTTCGGGTATCCACAGTTTGATATCTTTGTATCCACATTGCCTGCTCTATTGTCTTGGTGGCGAATAGATGGGTACGACTATAGGATTATAGTGCAACTGCTATAATTTGATACCACCGACGTCCACAATTTGATACTTTTGGGTATCCACAATTCTACAGCTTCAGGTATCCACTGTTCGATACCTTTGGGTATCCACAATTTGATATCTCCGTATATCCATAGCACCCGTTATCTACACCCATAGAAATGTGCAAGCCTTATACAAAAAATAAAGTAAAGAGATATAAATAAGAAATACAGTATGACAACATAAATAATCGGTAAATGAATGAGTATTTGCATTTGTATTGATAATTTGTATCATTAAGTGTTAAATATCAATGTTTGAGTTTTGAAGGTGAATTTATGATATATGAAAAAATATTGAAGCATGTTTGCATTATTTATTTGATTAAGTATGTCATCATTATTTATATTTTTGCCATGTTCATGAATGTATATGCTTAGTGGATGATTGTTGTGAGTAGTCATCTAAACTAAGTGTTTTCTCCACTAAGCTTTCAAGATTAACATGGGTGTTAATCCGTATAGGTCTAGATTATAGGAGTGAGGTACAGGTAACATTTGCAGGGGCCAAGGCTAATAACTAGAAGTAAAAGTACCTTTGGATATGTCTTTCGATTAAAGAATAGTTATATATGTAGTAAAGGATATCGTATGTTTTCTTTTTGGATTATCATGTTAATATAAAGATATAATACTACTTTTTAATGATAATGTTAAATGATATGAATTTTTGTAATGAGTATATGTATAACATTGAATAGAATAGCTTGAATGCATGTACAGGAATTTGGTTGGTCTCTACGTGGATGGTTGTAGGTTTTGTACAGGGGTGTTATAACCGGTGTTTGAATGGACTTAGTTGATGCTTTTGCGTTTAGTTTTGGATGGGCATGAGCAGGGCCGTAGTTGAGATAAACCAGGTGAACTTGTGTAGAGTTGATAAAAGCTGCCAATACCACATTTGACTCGAACACACAAAGAGCCAAAAACTGTTGTGGTGGGCATGGGCTGTATGGCTTTTCTCTATGAATCTGCTCGCTGGGTTCACATCCCTTTTTGTCCAAAACACGGTACAAATAACAGCTTAATGTCCCACCATGATACCAATCTTTGTTCTTTTATATGTAGAAAAAGAGAAGCATATTGCGTGTGGTAGGAATGGGACGTTGGTGAAACGAGTGTCAGAGCTTTTTGACCAGCATTTGTAATGTATGTATCATGGGAGGAATAACGAGACAAATCCATTGCCTGTTGAGGCATGTGGAGATGATCCCTTGGATTTAATGCTTCTATTCTATTACACTCACTTGAACCATCCCAACCGACGAGTTGAAGATCCTATCCACCGCTTGATTCTAAACTTCCATCCCCTCTTCATATTTAATGCTTTCCTATTCATAGTCAAATAACCTAATACTGCAATTCAACAGATCTAAAGCCTCAATCCATTAGACTACTTCATTTCCTCTCCTTTCCTTTCCTGCTATTCTACCGCTAATTGTAATATCAGGTGAAGAGTTAAAATTTTGTGGAGCTACAAGTTTGCTTTACTTGGATTTGGTGCATAGATTCCAGTAAGATCATCGGAAAATGAAAAGGCTAGTAATAGTAGATAACATGATGCAATTCAACATTCATTGCTGTTTCTACAACTGTACAAGAGAACGAAGACATTCTAATAATCAAGCATTAAGACTACCTCTTAAGAGAGCTCTCTCTAATTCTCAAGCACTGATGATTGTTGGATGCAAAAGAAAATCTAAAGCAGAAACTCTTTTATTTCAACTTTGATTGGATGACTGTTTTATTAGAGGCTGAGAAGTCTTTCCCCATTCTTCTGCTGGGCTTTTCACCTCCATTAGCAATGCTACTACTTCTTTCATGGTTGGCCTTTCTACTGGGGATGAATTCACACAGAACATTGCAATTCCTAGTGTCTGTAGCATTTCTTGTACCATTTGGTCTGGTAAACCTTGAAGCTTTGTATCCAGTATCGATACAGCTGGTTCGAAACTTCCCATCTTTTTCTTCACCCACTCCACTATGTGTAGCCCATCTCCAACTTGGGGCTCAACTGCACTGCGACCACTAAGAATCTCCAGCAAAACCACTCCATAACTGTAAACATCACTTTTCTCTGTTATGTTCATGGTGTATCCATATTCTGCAAGTATTAGAAAGAGTTATTAGGATCAACAATTCGATTATAACGTTGATTACTTATATTCCAACCTGATAGAATTTTGAACTCCTGCCTGACAGAACATTGTACTACATGCAAGACCCTTGTGACAGGACATTACTGGTAGCATATGCGTAGTTGCATGTCATCACAAGCTAATCCATTCAAAACAAGTAAAAGATAAATAAGTGAGCTAAAGGAATTAGAAAGCTTGAAAATTACTTGCCTGGGGCAATATAACCATAAGATCCAGCTACTCGAGACATTGCATGATGATAATTTGGAGTGTTCATCAATTTCGCGAGGCCAAAATCTGCCAGGTATGCCTCAAATTTGGAATCCAGAAGTATGTTATTGCACTTGACATCTCTGTGGAGGATTGCTGGAACACAATCATGGTGAAGATAAGCCAGGCCCTGGGCCGACCCAACAGCAATTCTGTACCTTGTTTCCCAATCCAAGTTCCTATTCCCTTGCAACAGCTGTTGCAGATTACCATTTGAAATATAGTTGTAGAGAAGAAGTTTGACACTCTTGTTAGAACAGTAGCCTAACAGCTTCACGATATTCCTGTGTCGAATATGTCCCAGAATTTGAATTTCTGCTGCAAAGGAATCGACTGCCGGTTCTTCATCCTGTTTAGTTTTCCAAAGCTTTTTTACTGCAATCAACTCACCGTTAGGCATTTCGACCTTGTACACCACTCCTGAACAGCCTTTGCCTATCACATTTTCGTCTTTTAAGCAATCCAGGATGTTGTCAACGGTGAAATTGAGCTTTTGAAATGGGATAAAGGTCCATGGATAAGAGAAATCTTCAGCACAAGATGGTGACGCTGATGCTCCCGAAGTCTTCTCAACCATGTACCTATGCTTCCGAGTCACTAAAATCCAAGACGCAAGAAGTAGGACTGTCACTGAAGCCAGTATTACCGAAATCAAGGCAACAGTTTTCGTAGATTTAAGTCCATCTCTTCGAAAGAGTCTCGATGAACAAGTCGAGCCATCCAGGGACTCGCAAAGGTCTGGATTTTGAAAGTACATATTTGAAGAGAGAGTTCTAAAGAATGGTGTTATGGGAATAGGACCTGAGAAGTTGTTGAAGGAGATGTTAAGAGAAGTCAAGCTAGTAAGGGACCCAAGAACCTTAATCTTTCCACAGAGCATATTGTGGGAAAGATCGAGCAACTGCAACTGTGTAAGACCAGATATTGTGTCAGGAAGCTCACCACTAAATGCATTTGAGCTCAAGTCTAAACTAATTGTCAAACTTGTAACGTAACCAATTTCAGGTGGAATCGGACCTGAAAGGCCGTTGGAGCTCAAATCAAGCAATGTTAGCTTCTGCAAGTTTTGGATGGATCGTGGTATTGATCCTCTCAGCAAATTGTTGTTAAGAATGAGCTTGTTCAGGTAACTAAAGTTTCCAAAACTTTGTGGAATTTCACCTGTGAAGCTGTTCCTGCTAAGATCAAGTTGCTCCAGATTTACAAGCTCCCCCAGCTGAGTTGGTATCTCTCCAGTAATATAGTTGTTGTGGACATCCAACAGCTCGAGAACGGTGATGTTAGAAATCTGAAATGGAAGGCCGCCAGAGAAACGATTCGTATACAGGTCAAGAAAGACCAAATTCTGTAAATGGCCTATCTCCTTAGGAATCTGACCAGAGAGTTGGTTTTCTCCAAGCCTCAATCTAACTAAAGACTGGCAATTTGCGACACCTCTCGGCAATCCTCCTGATAATGAATTACCTAGAAGCAGAAGCTTGCTCAGCTTCTCCAAGTTGAAAATCTCTTCAGGGATTGACCCAGTGAGCTTGTTTCTCGAAAGATCAAGAGCATATAATTCAGTGCAGTTACCAAAAGAGGCTGGTATGGTACCAGACACTGAATTACCCCACAAGAAAAAACTCTGCAAATACTTCAGCGTTCCAACCTGGGTCGGAATTGAGCCTGATAATTGGTTCTTATCAAGCTGAAGTGTTGTTAGACTTGTACAGTTACTCAACTGCCAAGGAATCAAACCTGTTAGCGAATTATCGGACAAGTGAAGCTGCTCAAGAACAGTCAACTTTCCTAAATCACCCGGTATTTCCCCAGAAATGTCATTAGCTGAAACATCAAGAACAACCAGCGATGAACAGTTTGATAGCTCAACTGGAATAGGCCCTGCGAGAGAATTACCCCACAGAAGCAAACTGGTAAGCTTTTGCAGCTTACCCAGTTGAGAAGGTATTGAACCTGTAAGCTTATTCATGTGCAAGTACAAGTTCCTCAACTCCGAACAAAATCCTAGCTCAGGTGGTATAGAACCAAAAACCTCAGTATCATAAAGAGCTAAAGTTTGGAGATTGATTAGGTTCCCAAATGTTGGTGGTATAACACCGGATAGCCCTGACGCTGCAGCACCAAATGTGATGAGATTGGTTAGTAGACCTAACTGAGGTGGTATTTCTCCAGTCAAATAAGGATTGCCACCAACTCGCAGTTGTTGGAGGGAGACCAAAGAACCCAACTGAGATGGTATTGAACCGTTGAGAAGATTGTCTTGCAGGCATAGAACTTGTAAAGAAGTAAGATTCGCAAGTTGTGGAGGTATTCTGCCAGAAAATTTATTACTGTCCAAGTAGAGAAACTGAAGTGAGGAAAGGCCACCGACTTCTCGTGGAATAGGACCTGAAAGAGAGTTCGAGGAGAGGTCTAAAAGCCTAAGATGGATAAGTTGGCCAAAGGAAGGCGGGATTGTGCCAGAGATGTTAGCAGAGGAGAGATTGAGAAGTTGTAGATACGAAAGAGAAGAAAGTTGTGAAGGTAATGAAGATAAATTGAGGAATGTGTTTGGAAGGGAAAGAGAAATGACTCTACTTTGTGGAGAACACGTAATGCCTTCCCATGAACAAGGAGTTGAGCTTGAAGGATCCCAAGAAGAGAGGATTGAAGAGGATGACTTAGCTGATGGGTCTGTTGCTGAGAGAAGAGAAAGAAGAGCCTGTCCATCAGGAGATAAAGAAGCCACAAAAGATGTTCTTGTCATGGTTAACGTTACCAAGATTGAACAAAGCAAGAGAGCAAAGATTGGTTTCTCCATTTTTGGTTGTCACCAACAAAACCTTGGTTTAATTCAACGGAGGCCCTCTAGGTGGTTTTGGAAACGGTGGAAGATGGTGATTGTGATGGAAACGGTGAAACTGAAAGTCCACTCTAGGAGACAACATGCATGTGAGAGAGGATTGTAGCGAGACAAGGATGCTTGAGTTTTACACTAAAAGTGTTGAGACCATGCATGTGAAGAATACGAAAAGATTGCCACCATTAAATCTTCAAAGAATCTGTAAAATGAGGTCCAGGACCCAAACTTTGACGGTGATTAAACGTTACCCATAAGGATATCTACTGTTTCAAATAAGAATCGGAGTGGAGGTTCTGGTGGCTGTGTTGGTGATAGTGGACTTGGTAAGATAAAGTGAAATGATCATAAAAAGCTTTCAAATTTCAGGGTCTGCAACCCTAAGGATTATATTGTAAGGTGGTCATGGCATAATATGCAAACTGGGTTTTGTTGGGTGGTTGCTGCGGCTGCCTGTTCCTGTGCCTGGTATGGTATGGTCATCTACTTGAAACCTAATATCGTTTCAAAGTAAGTTGTCCTAATTTAATTCCAGCATTTCTTCCCAACGGACACGCAGGCAATTGTGCAATTCCCTGTCGCAAAGATACAATCTGGAATTTCGATTACTTTGTAATTTTTAATCTCCGTCGTTACACAACACGTGTAGGACCAGCATTTGCTAAATACAACACAAGTCCACTTGTCAAGATGACATGGTAAATTTCTTAAGCATGTCATGTTTAAATATTACTCCCTCCGATTCATAATAAGAGTCGTGTTTGATGTATTTTAATTATTCAAAATAAGTGTCA
>JAOTIZ010002155.1:0-11484 GCA_027123425.1 Erythroxylum panamense | reverse complement strand
AGAATAATAATTCCATTAAAATTTAATTTTAAAATCATATTTGGATTCAAATAAAATTTCAAATTTAATTTTAATAAGTCACACTATTCTGAATAATTTTATTTAATTATATGTCATTTAAATTTAATTATATAAAATTTAAAATTTATTATATATTAAAAAAATTAAATATATTATCATCTGCGACGTTTGATCACAAACGTCGCAGATTGTCATACTTTCTACGACGTCTGACCGACGTCGTAGACAATCGGGCTTTCTACTACGTCTAGAAGACGTCGCAGATGTTCACGCTTTCCACGACGTCTAGCAGACGTCGAAGATTGTCATGCTTTCTACGACGTCTAACAGACGTCGTAGAAAGCTATGTTGTTTCCACGACGTTTAATTAAAACGTCGTTCATTCACTTACGCTTTTACGACGTTTCCACAAACGTCGAAAAATTACCTAGGCTTCGTCGACGTTTTGTTCAAAACGTCGATAAAAACGTTTCCTTACTCCCCCTTCAACGACGTTCGGTGCGACGTTTTCAGAAACGTCACAAAAAATATTCAACGACGTTTTTCTAACATTTGCGACGTTTTTAAAACGTAGCAAATTGGGTATTTTTCTTGTAGTGAGTAGGACGGACATGCGAAGTCAAAAATTGCATTGAATCTAATATTAGTCGATTTCATCCATTAGATAGACTAGGAAATTCTGATTATGTTCAACCTAATTTATATTAAACTAACTCAAATATCAAAATTTTAGCTCATATTTTAATAAATTCAAAATTTGGCTTATTGCCAGTGTTATGTGCAATCAACTTGTAATATTTCCTTTGATATGACTATTTAAGGAAGATTTCTGATGTGCAATCAACTTGTAATATTTCCTTTGATATGACTATTTAAGGAAGATTTCTGAACATGCTTCATATATTATGTATCTCAAATTTTTATTTTTATTTTTAAATTTTACCTAGAGCTGTTCATGTTGTTTTAAAAGGTTTTATTTAGATAATTCACTATGTCGATCAAAAGACATTACTCGTTAGCTTAAAGTTATGGCATCAAGTTATATATATTTTTAGTATCTTATAAAATTAAGGTTCTTTTTTTAAGTTAAAAGCTTTTCATTTGTTTTCTAAAACTGAGTTGGTAACTTACCTCCATTAATTGTCAATTTATCAAATACATATATACTGATCTTGCATAGAGAACATGCAAAAAATTAGAAAATTCCCATTCGAAGAACTACTATATAATGACTGGAACGCGAACAACATCATCAAGTCAATCGATCAGGTTAGGATTTAGGATGCGAGAGATTGAATGCAAGATACACAACTCATATAAATTAAAACATTATTTAATAAAATAGTTTTCAAATTAAGTTATCTAATTTTTAAAATTTTAAATGTTTAATAAAAAACTTAAACATTACAATAAAAATTTAAAAAAAAATTATAACATTCTAATTTATTATCCCCAAAACTATTAGTACAAAAAAAATCACAATAGATAAGCTCCATAATGGAGGACTTACTCGTGAAAACTCTACACAAAAGCATTTTGGAAAGTATATTACTACCTAGGACTAGGAAGACTCATATCTTGTTGATTCGACAAAGCTGTTGTGCTGTCCACTGTCTTTTTATCATCTCCTGAGGCCATCTCCATCTCCTTGGACAATTTTTTCAGGTCAACGAGTACATCACTCATATCTGGCCTTTGTGCTGCATTTGGTGTGACGCTGGACATTGCTATCTCCACAGCTTTCCAGGCAGAACTGATATTGAATTTACCTTGTAACTTTGGATCAACTATGCTCTCGATATCGCCTCTTTCTATCAAGGAATGAGTCCACTGAATTACGAGACAATGGTCATCTTCGTCAACTGGTATTACTGCTGGTTTCCCAGTTATTAACTCAAGGAGAACTACCCCAAAACTGTAAGTATCAGTTTTTTTGTTGAAAATTCCTGATTGGCATCTTTATACAGATAAAAATGACAAGTTACAATCACTTAGGTTTTGTTTAATCAGGTTATTTTTATGGAAGCAAACTATTTACACTTACGATGGATCAAGATACCCAAAAGTTCCAGCAGGTTGAGTCGTGACATGGGTGTCTTTAAGTGTTGTGAGTGCTCTAGACAGCCCAAAATCAGATATTTTGGCTTGCAGATCTCCGGTTAATAAGATGTTAGAAGACTTAAAATCTCTATGGATAATTGGTGGCTTGCAACCATTGTGTAGATACTCCAACCTTGCAACTTTAATTAGAGATATTAGCTAAACTTCCAACAAAATTACATGAAATCTGTGAAGAATTATTTATGACAGACCATGTGCTGCATCTATTGCAATTTGAAGTCTCTTTTCCCAACTTACAATATTTGCTCTTGAACCTACAAAACATAAAGTAGTATTCTCTCTCTTGAGGAAGCTAAATTTGATAATCAGTTCAATATAAATGGAAGGCTGGCCAATGAGAAAAGATTGAAATTTACTTGGTTAATTACCAGACAAATGTTGTTGTAAACTCCCATTTTCCATATAATCATACACAAGCGCCATAATTCCCTCCTCGTTACAGTAACCCAGCAGAGGGACCAAGCTTCTGTGATGAACAACTAATAAGAATTCAACCTACATGTTCAAGAATTGTCATGGTTAATAAAAATTACTTACGCACACGTCTCCCATGTAAGCTTGACGACAATTCAAGGAAACTATTTTTCTTTTCATTATATCTAACCTCTGTCAAAAATTCTTTATCTCCTTGCTTGGATGATTCAGACAACAACTTGACTGCAACTTGATTGCCATCACGCAGGTTGCCAAGATAAACTTTTCCAAATCCTCCTTCTCCAATCACTTCTCGGAAATTATTAGTAATGCTAATAATCTCAGAGCATGTAAGGGAACGATTCTTTGATTTTAGTAATGAACACTTACTGCATTTGGTGACTGTAGAGAAAATGACAAAGATTTGCCATCCCAGCTTTTACAAGACAGTAGTTTACTCAAAAAAATCTAAAAAACAAAAGAAAACAATTTACCTCTATGTCTTTTTATTATCCATATTATAATCACGGTGCCTAGAACGAGAAACACCAGGTTTGAAGCAATGGATGCAACAAATGGAAGGATCAAGCTTTTCTTCGTTTTCTCACAGGGAGCAGTCAGGCGTAGTTTTGGATTACCATTAAAGCTGGTATTTAATCAGAGCAGCATAAAAATCACAATCCATCTTTTAGGGTAACATATAATTGACGAACATGTAAATTTGATATACATCCTTGTACATTATATGAAGCTATGAAAAATGTAGAGAAGTATCAAACCTTAATTGCAGAAGACCATTGTTGACCTTTTCAAAAAGAATTTGAGGAATTACACCAGATAGTTGATTCTCATTTAAATTTCTGCATCAAATTCAAACAAATAATAATAATCAATTATACATCTGAGGAAAAAGTTTTTATGGAAGAATAAAATGTTATCAACTTACAACACTGTCAAATTTGGAAGTTTTCCCAAAAATTCAGGCACTGTCCCATTCAATTCATTGAATGACAAGTCCCTAAATAAAATGAACTGATATATCAATTTTTGGATTCATAATTGATACTATGAGTAGCAAAATAAAAGATGCTGGTCCATACAAGTTCAGCATTGCTTGGAGATTTGAAAACGCTGAAGTTATCTCTCCTCTCAAGTTACTTGAAGTGAGGTTCCTGATCACGATTTAGTTGAAGTGAATAAGTAATTGAAATATCTCTACTTGTCAGACAGGCATTCCCAAAACTTTAACATGCTTGCTTGGTGGTTTGCAAAATATAATATTCCATTTATCTACAATCAAACATTACTTGTTCAAAACCAATGTAAACTCACAAGGAGATTATTTTTGAAAATTCAGTACTGTTATCATTACTGCTGCAGATCAAACCGGTCCACATGTACTCTAAAGGCAAACATGGATCTCCTTGCCAGTCTATTCTATTAATCTTGTAGGTATGCTTTATCTCCGTCATCGCATCAACTGCGACATTGTAGCACATGAAAACATAAGAAACTTCACAATACTCGAACTCAATTTTCCAAGCTGTCAATATTGACATCGTATCACATAAGGACATAACACAGTTTAGAATCCCAAACTTCATTTTGTATGCTAGTAGCTATTTATTAATGGTAGCATTTGCAATTCTGTCAAAAGAAAAACAGGCTATATGTTTGGAATAAAGCCGAAAGTAAAGGAAGAATAAAACAGAAGAGCAAGTTTGGCAACAACTTGTATTTTTTCCTTATAAATTATGCACGTATACACAAGAGAAAGTATATTATATCACACATCGGATCACTCTTTTGAGCAAGTAAATAAGCAATAATAACATATATTTTTTTGTTGTCTTAACAGCACAAGAAGTTCAACTAGCTTCACTAATACGCAATCAAATTCCAAAATTTTAATTCTAATAACTACATGATTATCATCTAAATAATTTACAAATCAATTAAATTAATTTATTCAAACTTAATATCTCCAAGATTTAATTAAGTTTTTTAATTATTGTAATAATGGCACCGAACATCATTATTATCATAATTCATCAACTTGAACATGGCATAAAATAAGACCGTATCATATGACGTGTTCCTCTGTAAACACATTGAAGTGAAGAATTATAAGATTTGTCATAATCAATGTTAAGTTATGATTGAATTGGTAAATGAACAAATCATATACAACTATAATATCTAAAATTTATAATGAATTATACTTGTGTAGACTTATTTTATATATAAAAGATTATGCACTCTTTAAATTAATGATTGATTACTATAATAAAATAAATTATTTGCTCTTATTTCTTGAAGAAGCAGATATATATAATTAGTCGAACTTTTTAAAAAATATTTTCGTTGATTATTATTATTATTTTGTTCAAATCTATCATCAATGCATATTCGTTATTTTTAATAAATTTATATGATTTCAAATTTTAACTATTATTATTGATATTGTTGTATTTTTTAAAGGAGATTTCTTCTCAAACTCACATCTTTTGAAGATCTCTTCTATTCTTCAATTCATAACCTTTTGTATAGTTTTATTTTAGGACAGACTTTCTCAATAAGTTATCTTTCTCTTTGCGAACCTAAAAGACAATATTAAAAACAGTATTTTCCACAAATTTCTTATCTTAAACTTAAAGAACACTTTCAATGAAGCTTTCTTTTCAATAGTGTCTTTTCTTTTTTTATGCTAAGATCTAAACGAGGGATTTTGATATCAATTTATTAATTGTAAAAGAAGAGGATATAGGTGCTTCCAAACATGAAAAGACACGAGATATACCTTTATTATAACAACACTAATAGGTTTATAATTTTTCCAAAAAAAAAACACTACACTTATAATATTACTCGACTCTATATAAAACACTACAAGAAAAGTTATGTTTATACTTTTAATTTTAAAAAACTCTTATCATACTAACATATTTACATATAATTAAATATATTTAATTTCTAAATCTGAAAAGACATAAATCATAATTATTTCTATAGCAAAGTTAGTTTTATGACACTCATCTTTATTTTTAATATTTATGTTTACTATTTCTAACAAAAAGAGTATCTCATAAATAAATAAAAAAAATGTAAAGTTGTAAACATATAGTGACTTACCATCCGCTTGGTTTGTGGTTGGATTTGATAAGTCGAGTTCCCGGAGAATCTCAAAAGCGTTGAGGATTGGTGGGAGGGTAGAATCCTCTGTTGCGTTGATAGAAAAATTAACCACTCCTAGGGATTTGTTGGAACGAATGGTGAGGGGTTTTGAGTTCTCAAGTGTAAAAGTCCCATAATCGTCTCCGTTTATCGTAACTGCGAACTTTCTTCGTTGTCCTGGCAAAATCTTCTCAATTTCAAAAAAGTGCAAGATAACGTATAAATTATACCCGGGGCTATCATCGGTGTAGTTATAACTCAATGAACTCTGATTAGTCCCTGGCATAGCTGCAGTTGTTCTACTGGCACTTTATTGTTATCATTGTCCTCTTGGATGTCAATATTCAGCGTCGACGTACGTAATGAAATCCAATCGACTCTATTCAGTGAATCCCACGAGCGATCGTAGGGATCATCCTTGTACCTACAATATTCTATCGTTTAAGAGACACTTATATAAACCCTCCATATCATCTATGAGTATTAGTTGGATTGCTTATAAGCGTTTTCCATAAAGCTAAAAAAATTATTATCACGTATAACAAGAATTTGCAATTTCGATTTCCGTACCTGATTGTGTACTTGGAAAGATAGCCAATATCATAACTCCAAAGACTTTTCAACGTCTGAAAAGATTGACCAACGTAGCTCGAACTGTTTACTAGCCGTAGTTCCAGTGCTGAAATGAAAGGTAATTGTCCATTTCCAGTGTTCATCAGACACACGTCAATCGTATCACTTGAAGAGAAATGGAAAATCTCATACAGCGGCCATGTACTTGAATTTGTAAGTTCAACTTTTGCCCAAAAGTTAACTCCAAGATAAAGATCGAAAGTTGGAATTTGGTTCTTGCCGTCGTAGTTTCCATAAAAGAAGGAAGCTCTGATGAAGTAGATGTTATCTCTACCCTGCTCAGGTTTCAGGGTATAACAATTCCTTGCTCCTTCCTCAAAGCTTCTTAAGTTTCGTAATTGCTTTCCAAAAGAAGGATTGGGAGTAAGAACATTTTCTTGTACATTTTGATTTTTTCCAGTGCTCACGAAATCTGAATCTGACTTAAAATAGATTCCCGTGTTCTCATCAAAATAATCTGCGTCTACTCCACAGTCTATGCTTATAAAACCTGAGGATGTTGTTGAAGGAATTTAGATATGCCATTTTACTAGAGTAAAATTAGTTCACTAAATAGAACGCCAACAGTTTTAACCTCGTAGCTGGAGATTTTGTTCACTATAGCTACTAGATATAAAACCCTGACAAGTTGCAATTAAGCCCTGCAGGATTTATGTAAAGCTTACCTGGTTTTTCCATGTTGCTCATTTTGGCCATAGTTGAGCTGCCAAAAGCAGCTGAGAGCAGAACAAAGTAGATCCATATTTCTGTAACCAAAACAATTGTTTTCGCACCATTCATAATGCTAACTGTGGCCTTTTCCAGATTAGTTGAGTTCCGATATATAAAGTTGAAATCTTACACAACTTGGAAAATTTGAAGGTTAATCGTCTATATTTCGGGTCAAGTGGCCAACTTCCAAGCAACTTCTGAAAAGAGCGTAGGACCAGGCATGGCAACAAAGTCTACACTTTATGAGAATGATTTTGAACGTTTCCAGGTCAACGGCAAAGTCGAGGTTAAGCCTGTCATCTTGTAGCTACCAGTCTCCTTCTATTGATAAAATCCTAACATCCAATCTATTATAAAATTATTTGACTCAAATTATAGAAAGAGTTATTGTAAAAAACTAAGACATTTAAGAAGAAAAGACGTAAACGTAAATATCTGGTTGCGATGGGGCCTCCTCTTCTTCTCTCTACCCTCGCCAGTTATTATTCTCAAATAGTATCTGGTTCTATTCGAGACCACTGTAGACAATTTAAGTAGATTTTGAAAGGTTCGGGCTTCTGTGGTGTCATACTTAGCCGGACGACACATCAAGGTACGACACGCTTGATTGGTGTGGCCTGTCTAGACTACACAATTACTCGATGCCATCTATCTTCTAAATTTTGTCCTCATTTCCTCACAAGATAACTCCACGGGCCCTACATAAAGATACGAACTCTAAAGGCATAAACTAGCAAGTAGCAAGAGTATAACCCCATCCGAGTATTGTTGACACTTGACAGTCCAATGAAAGAGATCAAGTAGAGCTGTAATTACCTCCTAACAATCACAGAGAATTTTCAAATAAAATGCAGAAATTTTAGCAAATCTTGCTCACGTAGGGCTGCTGCTCGACTCTCTAACCGTCCATTCAATAATTGGAGACTCTATATTTGGGATTCTCATGTTTGACATTTCAAACCATAGACGTGTGAGACTCTTTGCCAAGCAGTGTCGCTGTTTCAATTCTCTTCCGGACCGTTCGTCTGTTCTCTTGTGAAGACCCCACTTAATGTTTTCTTGGCTTTGAAAATTTTGCAGAAGTTGCTACAAGTCACTATATAAAAATAAAAATAATTTAAAATAAGTAAAACTAGGGAGCTCCATTCCCTCAAAAAAAAAAAACTAGGGAACTCCACGTCATCTCTTTTTAAAAAAATTATTTTTTATGACACTAATGTACTTCTTCTCACATTAGAATGTAAGGTCGAAATGTAGGTTAGTTATCATTGAGTATACTGGCAAAATGAAAAGGAAGTTAAGAACTAACACGGTTGAGGTATTATGTTTATGAACTTGAGATAGGCAAATGCGCCACTAGTGAATTTACGAGTACTTTTTCTTGATCCAAAATGTTAAGTACTGCGTCAAATTTGATTTCTAATCAGACGAAGTTCTTTTAATTATTTATAACCAAATTTCAGTAAAGTTTAAGGTTGGTGATAGTATAATTGTATAATTATTGACAAGTAACTGAAAAAGAATGTACTTTTTAGTTATTTTCACTTACCCTTAGTCCTACCTCAAAATTAACTAGTGTTAAATGAATTTGATATCACCTTTATTGATGTTAAATAAGGAATGATATTAAAGTTTCTAATAATTGAATTGAATTTTTTAAAGAATTTTCACATAAGTCAAATAAAAAAGTTAGTGCCAAAAGACCAATTATCAAAACAAATTAGCTTAGTGCAATCAAAATCAACAGATCAGTTCAAGTTGATAAGTGAAAATTTCATTAAATTCTTGTTGTTATATGTACAATTGTCTTTTTACACTCACCATCTCTTTTCTTTGCATCAAGAAAGCTGAAGAAGCCAAAATTGAGACTCACTTAATTCTAAGCCAACTGATTACTTCTGAACTTCGACCATTCATGGAATTAACCTGTTTCTTATTTTGTGGCCTTTTTTGTAATCTATTTCTTTCTCTTTTATTCCAATTTATATGTTTCTTTATTTCATGTGAGTTCTCATTTTTTAGTACGACAGTTTTCTTTGAAAGTCTAATTTATTTGCTTAATTACATTAATTATTGAAAATTCAAAACGATTCAGTTCAAGTAGCCAACTTCACTTGCATGCGTGCGCGAAGTCTACTCCGATGATAACGTTTTTGGAAGTTTCCAGGTCAATGGGAAAGTCAAGTTTAAGCCTGAGTGCTTCCAACCATCCAACAATAATTAATTGATTGTGAATTCCCTCTATATTAAAAGAATATTTAGTATATACAAGCACTCTTTCCTATATTAAACAGTTACTACCAGCCCTTTTGCGATTCAACTTCATACACATTTAGAGTGAGTACTAAGGGATTTGGGAATGCCAAAAAATTATTTAACACCTAATCTTCTTTGTTTAGTTCCACGTCTTAGCTTAAATTCAGTGTTGTGAAAGGTCTGAACCTTTATATCAGAACCCACATGATCTGGAAAAGGCGAGCAGCATCATGAATAGAAGGAGAACACTCAATTTGATTACAGAAATATAGCTTATACTTTTGGCAACTCAAATATAGCTGTTGCACATCATCCAGGTAAACTTTACATTACAAAGAAATGCTTCACAGCTTAATTGCAAATTTGTTTAGGTATAATTTTTCTTACTTAATTGACATGTTCATATTCCCAAAAATAGTCCCTTGCTACTTCTAGCAATTTCAATGCTTAAGAAATACTTCATATTCCCAAGGTCTTTAATGGTGAACAATTGACAACTGCACTTGTATCCTTTGGTTGGTCCAATCACAAATAGATTATTCTTTATTTATAGATAAATCAAACGTTTTCTTTAGAGATTGAATTAAATTGTAACTAATGAAATATTCAATCATTTGAATTAGAAAGTTATGGACCCAATAATATTACTTGAATCCCTTCTTTAAAGTTCTATGCTAAATATTATGGACCCAATAGCATCTTTATCATTTTTGTGATTTTTATAGTCATATCCAGCATATCAATAATATACAAAAATAATTTAATTAATATTTATCAAGTTCTGTTATAAATGATGGCTCTTTAACTGAAATTTATTCAATCTGAACTTAAAAGTTTTCAAGGGAACCAGGGAACTAAAATTAATTATATTATACATGTGGTATGTTATTTTTAAAATTTAAAATTATTTACACCATGATAAATTTTAATTTTTTGTTATATAAAATATAATATTCATTTACCATATTTAACATACGAATCTAGAGGAGGTCATGTGTGAACAAATAAATAGTCGGTAGAGAGAAGCCTACTTGTCCACCGGCGTGCCTGCAGCCAAACCTACGCAGGTTGGAGCCATCCGCATGAAACAGTAACTTTGACAACTACCGCTGTTGCTACAATCAAGTTGTGCAGAGCAGAGGCCCACTTCCTATATATTTCTGACACGTCAATGATACGTACTACCACCAGCCTACATTTCTCAGCGTTTAAGCTTTCTTTTCAATTCCTTGTTCACATGGCATTTTTTTAAATTACATTAAGTATTCCAATTGAGAGTAATCCTAAGCTCCTACGATCTCACTCTAAGAGTCTAGAGGATATAAATTTGAAACTCCAAGATCCCTCAGGTTCCTACGTAGCTTGTACATTTTTGCGCACAAGCAGTTTTCACATATTTGATTGTTCAGCTGATGACTGATCACTAGCTCTCCTGTTCAGCATCAGGTTCTCATCAGCCCCCAGATTTTTTAGTAGCTTCAACTCATATACTGTCGCTAGAAATAAGGCATCCGTAATTGATCCGATCAAGGAGTTTTGTCCTATGGGCTAGAGGATCATCAATAGGAACATGCCTATTTTCCCTCCTTTGACGTGACTCGAACTCAAGACCTCCTTATTAGGAGAGAGTCTTAAGTGAGAAATTTGGACCAACTGATCCACCCCTCCTCCACATGGCATCTTCTTCTTCCAATAGGTGTGAGGTCCCCACAAATTTCTTTTTCTTTTTTTCCCCGAGTTTCTTTTAATGCCCATTAAGGGTTTGGACTTTGGAATAAAACTCTTTGGCTCCATCAAATTTGTTAAAAGAAAAAGATTTCAAATGAAGAAAAAGTAAAGAATGTTGAATGGAAGAATGTTTAATGTTGACCATTCAACATTCTTTACTTTTTCTTCATTTGAAATCTTTGTCATCTTGGTTGGCTTTCCGGTCTTCTTTGCCTTCTTACTTACGTACTGCATTAGTAATTTCTTAACTTTCAAACAAGATAGGGAACTTTTCCATTTTGACTTTAGAACAGAATTTCAGGTTGGACTCGGACCTTTCCTAGAGTTGGTCCAATCTAGGTCAATGCCGTATTATTTAGAGAGAAATAATAATGCCTTTGTATTTCTTTAATCATGATGAAATGTTTAGAGATAACTTTCTTATTC
>JAOTIZ010002031.1:0-11492 GCA_027123425.1 Erythroxylum panamense | reverse complement strand
TGTATTTTTGCCATATCTTGGTCTATAGACATCCAAATGGGATGATTTTAAGTTCATATTAAACTAAAGACATATGGATATATTTTTCATCCAGGAATCGAAATTGAATTTGGTCTCTAAGATTTTCAAAATTTAGTTCGAAGTTGAGTTTATGGATTCTGTCATGGTTTGGAATAGTCTGAAGTGTTTTTAGCATAAATTTCAGAATGTCGAACTAAATTGCATGAAATTGGTTTCATTTGGAACTTAAGAGATAAATAAACAACGTTTTAGAAGAGTTGTTTGCCTAAATCCTTCATTTTCCTTGTCAAAATTGCTATGAAAGTTTGACCTAAAGTTCTATTTTGGAGAAGAAGAGACTCTGCAGTACTTGAATTTGGAGAAGAAAAAAAGGGGTTGCACGATCGTGCTTCTGCAAGATCATGACTTTTTGGAGAATTATGGAAAACTACAATCATGCATAAGCATGATCGTGACTTTTCTGATCCAACTTGAATCTCATGCACGATCGTGATACTGAATGCTTGCTGAAGTGGACTGATGTGAACATCCTTCACTCTTTTGGTCATAACTTCTTCTCCCAACCTCCAAATGACATGAGGCTTAAACCATTGGACTCTTAACACATTGATATTCATTTTTACCATATGCAATCATTAGAGAGAGATTGATTGATGAATTTGGGATGGAATTGATGAGGAGTTCTGGAAAATGATAACTGGAGTATTTCAATGAATATGCTTCGGTATTTTAGGCATAACTTATTATGTAGTTATCCAAATAGAATGATTCTTTATTTATATCAAAATAGAGACATATTTATACAATATTTATGAAGAAATCAAATTCCAATTCTGTCTCCATAGTTCCAGAATCTGACTTGAAATTCTGTATAGAATACTGTTATAGTTAAGGAATGGTCCAAATTATTTGGAGTATAAATTTTGGAATATTAAACCAAATTGAATGATCTTAGTGTTATTAGAAACTTAATACAATAGGGAACATGTTATTAGAAGAAAGTGTTGCCAAATTACCTCATTTGCATTGTCTAATTGATCATGGAAAATAGACCCAAAGGTCAGGAATTTTAGAGAATTTATAAGAAAGAATAAGAGTTTGGATATTGTATGATCATGTAATGTTAGAATAACAATAGTGAATGAATTGTTGGTATTAAAGTGCCTAGGACGTGTATAATGGAGATGAAGGGGTTCATATGATTGTGGTTGTAATTCAAAGGAAATGAGTAATGAATACCAAGTTAAAGTTAAAGTCAATGAGAATTTGATTTTATGAGAGCAAATAATGCTAAAAATGAAATGACGAGTAATTGAGTTATAAGATGAGAATGTGGATAAGATATTAAATTTGATAATATGCCCAGGATTATCAAGAACTTGCATTGTACATAGTCCGTATATACATTTGTGCACAAATAAATGCTTATAATCGTGTAAAGTTATTAATGTGTGTGTGCAATGTGTGTATTGCATAATTTTGATGTGTAGGATAAACGCCTGCATTCAGATGTTTCCAGATCATAGAAGCTAATGCTAATCTGGAGCGTACTGTGAGTCAACCTAGATAGTATCATTTCATTGTTTGTTCTATTTTGAATTTTTTGTATTGATTGACTACTGAATGATCATATGAATGTGATTGATTGTATTGATTTCCAAACAGAAGGTCCGATGATTGTGAGGTATGATTGAGATATTTAAGTGCTCCTTGTATGTGAATTTGATGAAATACATGATACATGACTTGATTGTTAAATGCCGAACCTAGTTCTGAAGAAAAATGTGAATATGCATATGAATGAAAAAGAATGATTCTCAACTTTAATGTTGAATGCCGGACTAATGTTCGATGATATGTGAAAGTGAAAAGTTGATCATATGTGATTGATGCATTTTATTACATAAATGCATTAAAAATAAAGGCAGTTGTGACCATAGTAGCCACCAAAAAAGAGCTTAGAGCTCAGAATGTGAAAAAGAGCCTAGAGCTCAGAAAGTGATTAAGAGCCAAAGGCTCACTATGTAAACTGAGTCTGGTATCTCCAACGGATACAAGACAATTATTAATGAGCCTGGTATCCACCACGGATATGGGACAGTTATTAATGAGCCTAGTATCCATAATAGATAAGGGACAGTTATAGGCGCTCGGTTACAACAAAGAAATAAAACGGAAAGTGAGGTTCATAAGTATTGCATATGCATAAGATGTGAATGATTATAATGGTTTGAATGATTTCGGAGTGTTGTATGTGTTGAATGAAAAATGTGAAATGACTGACCAAGTGTACGTGATTCAATATAAGTATTAATGAACAATGTGAATTATATGAATATGTGAATTGTATATGTTATGTAATTGAGTGAGTCATCGAGGATGGTACTCATTGAGTTCACAAAACTCACCCAAAATTTGCAATTATTTTTCAGGCTCAGAAAAGTACCCCGTTAGGCAAATAAGAGAATACCTATTGCACACAAGTGAAAGATAAAAGTCGGGATCAGTTTGCATCTACATTTTTATTTTCTTATTTTTATATCGAATTGAGTCTTCCTAACTTATGTATTCGAATATTTCTATTTGTAATAACTTTCCAAATCGGAAATGTTTGTAAATGATTTTGTAATGTAATGAAATTATGACTATAAGCATTTTGTATTTGTAATGGAACCAAATGACTATTGAAATTCTGTTGATTGTATTGTTGTGATTGAAAAAGTTTATGAATGAAGTGAGCCCAATTTGATTATTGATTTCTGCATATGTTTGTGCTAATTTTAAAAAAATTGTACTGAGTTTTTGAGAGTTTGGCTATTTTAACATGCAACACTTGCGGGGTACATACTTGGGCATCACTCAAGATGTCGAGAACGTGTCTTGCAAGAATGGGGTGCTACATTCCTAGTGTGCAAGAATTCTTAAACAACTACCACAAGTAGCTAGCATGTGATATTCCAAGTATTTTGGAAAATATGGGCATTATACCCATTAGGACCTGGGGCCTTCTTTAGATTGAGAGAAAAGAGAAGTCCCTTGATTTCCTAGCTAATAGTTATTTGTTCAATCAAATCCAAGTTGTTTTGGGAAGGGGAGGTCCAATCAATTTAACTAGTTCTTGCAAAGAGAGTTGACAATCATTTTTTAAGATAACAGCTCCATATAGAAACTAATAACCATTCATTCAATCAGCATCTTATCAGTCACTAGTTTATCATTATAATCAAGCAAGCAATGGATATTGTTTGTATTTCTTCTTGTTGACTTATGGAAAAACTTGGAATTGGTATCTCCCTCCTTTATTCACATATTCCTTACTTTTGTATAAGTAGGGAATTGTAATCTAATAATGCTTTATTATAGTGAAAACTTACATAACAACTAGGAATTTGCCTTTCCTAATATCTTAGGACATCATAAATTCCTGTGTCTCCTCATTCTTGCACTAATTTTATTATGGTTTTTTTATGCTAAAAGGAGTTCTCTTATCCAGTGGATAGTTGCATCAGCCAACTTTTGCATCTCCATCTCCTTGCCTGTGTATAGTCTTATATTTCTCTCTTTCCATATAGAATAAATTGAAGAATAGAAAGCTATTTTGAGAGCTATGCCATCTTGCCTCATTTTGGGGATCATGTTGATAATCCACTGTACTAAATTTACCCATTCATTATGGGAACAATTAACCTACAAAATATACTAAATTTTACTCTGTTAGAATAAACGATTTCCGGTTTCACACTCTATTCCACATAAGCTACATCTAATATCGAAATATATTGCACTACCATACCATCTAGCTTTGGTTTTGATCCTATCTTTCATCGTAAGCCAACATAAGAATGTTGTTTTAAGGAAAAAATAGTTTTTTCCAAATTGGTTCAAACCAAATCACCTTACATTAAGTCACACTATATATCTTGTAGCATGATTTATTAGTAAATTCTCTAGAGTTTATAAGCGTCCAAATGATTTTGTCCTCTTTTCCAACAGGTGAATTGGTAGGAAGTACGTTATTCAAGCTAACAGCCCCACAAAAATTGCAATCCCAACTTCTATTAAGAATAATTGAGCTAACTAATGCTTGAATAGGAATTTTGATTATCATATGTCTGAGATCATTCTTGTCAATTAAAGGACTCAATTCACTCCAGTTATTAAACCAAAACCACGTTCATTCGCAATTTCCTATTATTTTCTTCACCAAGTGGTATATTTGATGTCTCAATCTCAACATTTGCTTAAAGCTCTACGAGTTTTCTCTGGTTTGTTCTAATTGCTAAGAGCTTTTCTCCTTCATATAGTTTTCATTAATCCACTTAAACCATAGGGTCTCATTATCCTTGAATATCCTCTAAATCCTCTAAACCAGATGAAAAGATTCCCAATAAACTTCTATTCAGTTACCTCTAGTTTGGTGATAACCCTTTCTAGTTCCCTGCCCAAATTAGAGGGATTAACCCTATCACCTTGAGCTTTAAAAGGGAGTAATACACAATTAAAAGCTCCTGCTATAATCTAAGAGTTTTCCAGTAAGTTTTTAATGATTGATAAGTCTTCCCATAGTTTAGCTCTTTGAAATTCAAAGTTGGAAGCATATATAATGGAGATCTTAAAAGAAATGCCTAAATCATCAAGATTGCAATTAAGATGAACATACTAATCTAAGCTAGATTGTAGAGTCACTTTAACTTTGTCCCTATTGTATGCAAATATAATTCTACCATTTTAATGATGTTCATGACTAGAGCCCACCTCCCGAATTTTACTAAAGAATCTCATTGAGTTCTAAAGTTTATAAGCTTTTATTTTAGTTTCCAGCAGTCCTATAAAGATTGGATGTCTCTCTACAATGATGTCTTTAACAACCTTCCTTTTACAGGACTCATTTATGCCCCTAATATCCTAAAAAATCATTTAGAGCTAAGGGAATCATTCATATACGTCTTTAGGTTTCCTCCCCTTCCTACCTGACTTCCTTAAAGTATTAGGAGATAACTCTAACTATTCTTTATCTGCATTCCTATTGTTTATTATGATGATGTTCTTATCCTCATTAGTAATAGAGTTCATACCATCTGATCTTCCCTTCTCACTTGTTTCATTATGATCCTCTTCCTGTGCTAGAAAATGGACCTGTTATACTTCTTGAACATCCTGTATAGGTTTATCTGTCAGCTTATTTGTTTGCTCTTTTACTGAGTTATCATCATCAGTGACTGGAACTGGATCTTCCTCAATTCCCATCAGCTCAGCATAGCTCCCATAAACAAATTTCTTTCTTATTGGCTTCCATTCTTTCTTCCTCAATTTTGGTATCTAATTGTAAGAAAGGTGGACTTCTTTTATTAATTCCCCATTTAAAACAAATTTCATAATAGATAGATCATCTAGAATTTCCTCATTCATCTTCACCTTAACACATATTCTAACATAGTTTTTTTTTTAGCTTAGCAGTAGCTGAATCAAAGACAATAGGTCATCCCACGGAGATTGCAAGGGAGACACATCAATTAGAGTTAAGTATTTCTAATGGAATATTGTGGACAGTGGAATGGAATCTATTCTAGATCTTTCAAGCTCAAGTTCAAGAACCCATTTTTGGATAAATATTGGTTCTTCCCCAATGTTCCATAGCCCATCTTCCATTACGTTGCTTATGGAGTCACTATCAGTGAATTGAAAGAGGAATGTGTCATCCTTAGTAAGCAAGACTTTGTTTAACCCTTTATTTCCCCATTTCACTTGTGCCTAATTTTACGTCTGTGGAAAGGTAGGTCTTTTGTTTAGAAAATTGCCTACCATCTTATTTCCCCAATATTTTTGTCCCTCCTACAATGTCTCCAATGGAGGAGTGATAATGCTTTATTTAATAGCTATAGGAAAGTGCTTCGGTTTGTCCCTCGAGTTATCAGAGGCCACCACATTGCTCCATGTTTTGCTTGATTTCACACTCCTAACTTCCTGTGGAGTTAGAAACTGACTCGCTTCTAAATAGTGGGGGGACGGAGGACACCCGAAAGGGCCTCCAGCAGAGGCTTCCATAAGTTGTCCCAAAATAACAATTACCTACATATTATTTATAAAATATTTAAATAATGTTAAATAATATGGTAGAAAAAGTAATTATAAAAATGTGTACAATTAGAACAAATTAAATATATTGCTATAATTAGTTTAATTCACTTATAAATACTCATCAATCTTTTTATTTGAAGTATCAAAAATCAAATTCAAACACTCAAAAGTAAAGTTTGTGATGATCCAATCTTATAAGTTCTAAGTTACAAATAAAATATTTACTAATTTTAATATTTTTAGCTTATACTAGTTAATGATCTAGTGATTGCAACTCCTATTTTTACTCATAATAATACTTTGTATCTGATTTCTATCAATCTTAGTTAAGTTGCGATTCTATTATGTCAACTTATTTCTAAAACAAGTGTGTTTATATTTATACCTTTCAAAAGAAACCTAACAAACTAATGCTAGGATAAGAAATGATGAAAGATAAAATATCTATAATATTGTTGAATTTATAAGCCTCAAAATGATAAAAAAGATTTGCTCATGCTTGATAGTAAGGTTAAAGTAATTAGCTATTCTAATACTTGAAGTTGGAAGAGAATATGAAACTATTAGCTTATGTCAAAGTTTTAAGCAATGCTAGAGCTCAATCTGACAACTATTCTTTTAGGAAAAAATAGTTTCCTTCATCTACCTAATAAGTTTTAAATTAGAGTATGTATATCTTATTGTGAGTATCTAAAGATTATGTGGTTCCCCTCCATCGAAATTGCAAAGACTATACAAACAAAATTCATATCAAACACAACCTAATCATCCTTCTTCTAACTCTTGGATTTATAAGCCCGTTCAATAATATTTGGCCAATGTACTTTATCATAATATAACTTATAAAATGCCATATTTTTATATATATAGTATGGATGAAAATTGATAGATGAAATATAAGTGATTATTGTTTCATTTCTTACTTACAAAGTGCATTTATAAAGTCTACATGAGGACTTTTTAATATGTCTTTTTCTTATTCTATGTTTAAATGCCAGTCATAAGATAAATAAATGTTCAAAGGATATTATTATAAGGCCATGTTAGTTTGTACCAATGGACCTTGTCATAATCCCTATGAGTAAATCTCTACATAAAGTTGTAAACCTTATATATTTATGCTTAAGTCAGATCAAAGTGTCTTATTTCTCTATAATAGGATTATAGTATAGATTTTTTCCTTAAATGAGGCAAATCCCCTAGAAATATGAATAGGTAAGCTCCATTTATCTTATTCAATTATAACACCAACCATTAACTTCTCTTATATGCTAGCCTTCAGAGTGTCAATTTCTTGTATCTTCTAAAGAATGAAGTGCTTTACCTATATCCACCTAATTACTCTAATATAGGGAATTAAATTCTAAATAGAATTTTTATATCTACTTATTATATGCTCTATATATGTTATTATAAGTGAACCCTCTACATTAAAATATAACGTAGATATTATTTACCCTTTAAAGGCACTAGTATTATTCATGTATGTAGTTATTTTTCACATGCAATAGCGGGAGTTATTTTACTTAGCTCAAATAAATTTAAAATATAAGCAACAAAAACCAATTTTATGATTAAAAATTTTATTCATAATAATTTCTCGTTATGAAAGCTAAAGAAGAAAGATGTTCTTACAATTGACAATTGTCTAGCTACCACTAATGAAAGGCTGATGGATTTCATAAATGATTCCAAATAAAATAAATTGGATGTGAATATTTTTATCAGTTTTTATAGTTTTAACTGATAAAGATTTTATAAGAGTATAGAAGAAGAAATTTAAAAAAAAGAGACATAGGAAAATCTCACAAAGTTATATAAGATCAGGTCATTGCGCAACAAATTTTCAAAAAATTTGTAATCTTTAATGATGAAATCCACTTTAATGATTGAGCAGATTAATAATTTGACTATTATATTCTCCCAACTCACATTATTGGGTCATGGAATAGATACATGAACATGCCAAACATTTACTTTAGAATCTTCTTGATTTGTGCAATCAACTCACCATCAACTTAATTAATAATATTCTTTCAAACTACCCAGTCTTTGATGATGTTACAACTATAGTTTTAGAGGAACAATATTTGCATAAGAATGAGAAAAAGAGGAGGGTATTTTTTAACAAGATAAAGCTTTAATATCATAAGAGAGAGATCAATAGAATATGGCCTAAATGGGAGCCAAAATTATGGTAGGTCATAATTAGAAAGTAAGAAATTTTAAAATAGTACAAATATAGTAAGAAATGTCCCTCAAAAATAATTGTTGGAATGTATATAAGAAATCTTCAAGAAAATTATGTAAGTACTTTAGATGGTGTAAATATCTTGTATTGTGAAGTAGTAATAACAGTTGAAAGTAGAAAGTCACTATTTTGATGTATGGCTCTTTAACATAAGAGTTCGTTTTCATATGAACTTTCGAATAGAATGATTTCATCATTGTTAACTTATCTCAAGAGAATCTGTATACAGTTGTGATGATTATGCTATAAATTACATTAGTATTGAAAACATCAAGTTAAAGATGTATGATGATATAATTCGTAATCTTTACGAGGAATGATATAGAGGGCTTAAAGAAAAAATTTGTTGTGTTTAGGATGACTAGATAATTGTGGAAGCAAAATAAAATTTTTTAACAAGATTTGAAGATAATTTTAGGGATTATTGTACTTATAAAGGGGGATAAAAGATAGGTAAAATTTTATCCAAGCTAAAGAGAGAGACATTGCTAGAAGCAGAAGCACCAATCACTTTAAATAATTTATGTGAAAGATATTTAATGTTATAAAATTATAAACTTAGAAATATATTTTAAAAAAGAATGAAGATCCTTGCTGTGTAAAAACTACTTGATAGGCTCATAGAGATATCACTACCATTTTCTGAGCATTGTGTTATAATTTCTTTTAGAAATTAAAATTTTCATTAAAAAATGAAAAGAGTTACATCTAAAAGGCTATCCCACATGAATAGACCCACTTAGCTTACTAGATACACATAAAAAGACAAAAATGGCAACGTTCAACAAAGCTTCGTTCGACAATTCGAGCAAAAGTACTTTTTCCTTTCTCGAATCTTCGATCATTTACTCAATTTGGAAGAGTGGTTGAGATGCTCTGGAGGCGCTACTTACGGTGGTCCTTGGGGCTCTTCTTCTTTGCTTTGCCCTTGCTAGCTATTATCCTCAGTTATCTGGTTCCCTTCCAATCCACCTTTAGGGGTTAAGGCAATTTAAGTATCTCTAAGGCATTTCTTTACTTTCACAGGAGGGAGAAACTCACTAATCTCAGTTCTTCTATGACTAGCCAGCGATTGAAGTCTTGATTTAGGTCAGTATAGTTTTTGCTTTATTTCCTTTCTCGATGCCTTCTTTAATCAAGCACTATTGACATCTTGGGTTTGAAAATCTGGGTTTCCTTCGTCAAGGTATAGGGCTTCGTAGACTAACCAGAAAAGGGAATCTTATTTGTGATAAGGTACTAGATTTAAAGGTTTGTGGATTTCCTTTCTTTTCCTTGATGACTTAATTGTTTAATCTTTTATCTACTAATGACAAGAATAAGGATGAAACATTGACCTTACTCTGTTTTCAAACTAGAGAAAAGTGCAGAATCCAGGTAAGTCTGTGCTGATCAACTCCTCTATTTCTTTTGAAACTACAATGAGTAGTCTGCTTGTATAGTCTTAGGGACTGTTGTGAGTAGTGAATTGGGTTGCATTTCTGACTGTGGATAAAGTAACTAGTTCATAGGAATATCTAAACTAGCTTTTGCTATATGTTATATTCTCCAAGCTAGAGCCATTCTCCTACTACAGTGGAGGTTTAATTGATTGATGATCAGTTGCTCTCTTATGTTGACATTAGTAAGATCTAATAGAGAGATTATCTAAGTAGATTGATCTTTAAACCTTCTAATATTCCTTTCTTTCTAGATAACATGAAAACAAGTAGCCACTAAGAGTAGAATAATAGCCCTATCAAACTTTAAGTAGTTTAAGTTAGGTAGTTCTGTTGGACCCCGTTTGTGGAGCCCAACATCGAACATGGGATCGTGAAGCATGAGCATAGAGGAAGGCTGAGAATTTGGAAATTAAAAAGAAAATTCCTTTCGGAAGCATAGATGGGCTTTGCCGCAGCGAACTGTGGTTTCGCCGCAACAAACATATGTGAGAAAACTTTAAAGACCCTTCAGGTCAATTACACTGTAGCAGAATCTAAACCCCAGAACAACCTACCTGACTAGGATGCAAACTCAAAAACCTTCAACCACATTCATCAATTCAACCTAAATACAAAAGGGATAAGAACCTAACCACAAACAAGTTCTCAAAAATCTTGATCTCATTCCTAAAACAAAATACATTGCAAAAATAAGAAAATCGTAGACATCCCAAATATATTTCATTTATAATAAAAGACAAAAGTTTTACAAAGCTTTAATGATATTTCAAGCCATAATACATCAATTGAGGTCGAGAACCAAAAATACAAAATACATTTAAACGAGCAAGACTTGAAAGACGGTTAAAGCTTTGAATTCCCAAAAATCTAACTTAAAAATACAAAAGTATGCCAATTCGAAGTGATGCTGTAACTCTTGACCTACTCGATCTCTTGCTCATCACCTGAATAGGGGGAGAAGAATGGGGGTGAGCTTAAAAGTCGTGGGTAATAGATTTATAATCGAGAAACAAGTAAAAACTATTTTCAAAACTCATTGTCATTAGACATTTTGGAAACCATAGTAATTTAGCATGAAAATCACCAAGCACTTATTTTTCAAAATTATCAATTTATTAAACAATTCATGGGCAATTATAAATCATATATGCATCAAACTTGTTAACACTTCATAAGCATATAAGCACATCAAAATAGTTTGGGTAGATCCATGAACATGACGAACTACACATTTCTATATAATGATCCTGTGTAGTCATATAACTTGACCTAGAATCGCAATCTCACATAGTGGTCTTGCGTAGACGTAAACATATAGGAGTTCATGCCGGAACTCCATGCCACTAGCGGGTAGGCGAAAGAAGTCTTTTCTTGGTCAACGTGCACATGACATTCTTGAATGGATTCACCAAACCCACATAACATGTAATTCATAACTTGAAAACAGTTTGCTCATATGGCACATTTTGGAAACTAGTTTTTCATGCACACGAGATATTTCGAAAACCACTTCTGAAAATCTGATTTCATAAACTTGCATCCTTTCAAAAAGAATCATTTTCAAAATCTTTTCAAAAATTATCAACACGGTTCATGTAGCAAACACATAACAATTTCACAATCCAATCAAGAAGCAAATAAATGCAACATCTATGATGCAATTGAAACCATTAAACTTCCTTGATTCAAAGAAAACAATG
>JAOTIZ010001866.1:0-11507 GCA_027123425.1 Erythroxylum panamense | reverse complement strand
TAAAAATATCTTAGCTAAATTCCAAAACAGCTAGGGCAACTTTTAGCTATAAATAGGCACATGTTGTATTGGCTAAGAGTAGCCGACTCTCTTCATTTTGTCACCAATGTAACAGCAAACATTCTTCTCGTTTCAGTGTTATAATGAAAAGTCTCGACCTTTACTCTTTTATCAGCTGTTATTAAGTTTCTAACTTGGTATCAGAGCTTTATTGCTTGTGCTCACATCGATCCTGTCATCCTTTTCTTCTCCTAAAACACCATGTTTTTTCCTTAAACCCAAACACTATGAGCTTCACACCAGAAACTCAAACGAGTTCTGCAGTTTCAGACCAGATTTCTTCACAGTCATCTGTTGTCGTTCTCTCAAACAAGAAAATATCCCCTTTGGTTGATGAAAGTAACTACCTTGGTTGGAAACAACATGTAACCTTTACCCTCAAAACTCACAGACTGTTGAAATATGTTGATGGAACAGTGGTGATTCCTCAACGAACGATTCCTGGTGAAAATGGTGGTCCACCAGTTGAAAATCCAGCCTTTCTAGCCTATGAAGATCAAGACTCAGCTCTTTGCACATGGTTAATGTCCACGGTAACTCCTTCTTTGCATAGTTATCTTATTGGTCACAGTACTTCTTCTGAGATATGGAACACATTGAATCAGATTTTTGCTTCTCAATCGAGAACAAAAAAGATGCAATTTCGTTGCTCTTTGCACAACACTAAGAAGCTTGAAAAGCCAATGAGAGAATATATAGCTGAGATAAAAAATATCAGTGATAATCTAGCTGGTTGTGGTGAAGTCATTTCAGAGGATGAGCATCAATCTGCCCTTTTAAATGGCCTGCCTCCTGAATATGAGAATATTGTGTCCATTATCACTACTAGCCAACAACCATATGACCTGAAAGCCACCATATCTTCTCTCCTTGATGCTGAAGCTAGAATTAAAGCCCTTACCAACCAAATTACCATATCAACAAACACTCTTACTCAAACCACCAATCCCACTTTCTCACAAAACAACAACAGCTCTCAGCCTACTCCTATGCCTCTGTCTTATGTTGGTAACAATCAAATGGCCTTCACAAACACTTTTCAACCTGTTCAGCCTCAAACCACAAATTACAGACCTTCTTATAACCAAGAAAACCATTATAGACCAAATTTCTCTTCAGGAAGGGGCAGAGGAAGGTTCAACAATTCAGGGAACAGACCATTGTGTCAAGTATGCTGGAAATATGGTCATGTGGCAACCAAATGCTACTATTATCCTCAAACCACTGAAACTCAACCTAGACCCTCCCAAACTCATAACCAATCTCAACCTATGCAGCAACGAGCTTCCTTCAATCCATCTGTGAACAACATTTCCTACACACCTACCCCATTTTATGCCAATCCATCCTTTGGAAACTATGTCCCAAATCCCACCTACCAAGATACAACTCAGTACTCTTCACCCCCTGCTCATGTGGCCAATATGATTGCAACTCCTGATGTTGTTGGCACTAGTACCTGGTATCCTGATTCTGGTGCAACATCTCATGTCACACCAGATGCTGCAAACATTGACAACAAGTCAACCTTCTCTGGATCAGGTACAGTTCAAGTAGGAAATGGTGCTAGCTTACATATCTCTAGTGTTGGTCAATCATTTCTTAAAACTGCTTCTAAACTGCTTCATGTGAAAAATTTGTTGCACGTGCCTGGTATTTCAAAGAATCTCTTATCAGTATCTCAGTTCACTAAAGATAATGGTGTTTTCTTTGAATTCTATCCCTCTTATTGTTATGTTAAGGATCTTCAGACAAAGGAACTTCTTCTTCAAGGGGTTGAGAAAGGGGGATTGTATCAGTTTGAAGCTTTAAGGCAAAGTTCAGGTTCTACATTGGGAGTTGCTCACAGTTTAGAAGCTGTAGATTTCAGTTCTAGTTCAGTTTATTTACCTTCAATTGTCTGTAATGAAGTCATTAGACAGTCTAGTTATGAGCTTTGGCATCAAAGGCTAGGGCATCCATCTCCTACCATTGTGTCAAAAGCATTATCTTCATGTAATGTTCCTTTATCATCAAATAAAAATTCTGAGTTATGCAAAGCTTGTCAACTTGGAAAAAGTCACAAACTGCCATTTCAATCTTCTGCTACAATTTATGAATCACCTCTGCAGCTTGTTGAAGCAGACTTATGGGGACCAGCACCCTGCTTTTCTTATGGTTTTCAGTATTACATCTCTTTCATTGATGCATACTCAAGGCATACATGGATTTACTTTCTGAAAAAGAAATCAGAAGCTGTTCAAGCTTTTCTCACTTTTAAGCAATTTGTAGAACTGAACACTGGTTGCAAGATTAAAGAGTTTCAGTCTGACAATGGTGGAGAGTTTGTTAGTTTTGTTCCAATATTGAGACATTTTGGAATCAAACAAAGATTGAGCTGTGCTCACACCTCACAGCAAAATGGCTTGATAGAAAGAAAGCACAGACACATTGTAGAAATGGGACTCACTCTGCTAGCTCAGGCTTCTCTTCCTCTCTCTCATTGGTATGATGCTTTTACATCTGCAGTTTATCTGATTAATTTGCTTCCCACAAAAGTTCTGCAAGGAATTTCACCTGTGAAGAAGCTGTATAACAGAGATCCTGATTATAAGTTCCTAAAAGTGTTTGGTTGTTTATGCTATCCACTTCTCACCCCTTACAACAGACACAAGTTAAGTTTCAGGTCCACCTCTTGCACTTTTCTGGGATACAGTGAACAACACAAGGGCTATAAATGTATGGATGAGAATGGAAAGATTTATATTACCAGACATGTCAGGTTTGAGGAATCTGTTTTTCCTTTTGAGAAGTTCAAATCTCAAAACATCTCTCACAATCAACCACAACATATTCCCTATATCTCCACTAAATTACCTGTCATCACCAGTCCCACAACTATACCTCATACTCCACCAACCAACCCTGAAAACAATGAACCACCACCTAGTCCCACAGCTTATTTTCCCCCTGATGACACAGAACAGCCTTTACCTGATCAGGATAACCATCCCACTGAAACACTTAAACCATCAGAAATCCTTGCCCCTATTTTGCATCCCAGTACTGCAGATGGTGCAAACACTCATCCTATGCAAACCAGAAGTAAATCAGGCATCTTTAAGCCAAAGGTGTTTCTTACAAATGACAGTTTTGAACCTAACAACATTCATTCTGCCATGCTTAGTCCCAAATGGCAAGAAGCTGTTCATGAAGAACTCCATGCCCTGATGAACAACAAGACTTGGGATCTTGTTCCCTGTCCCATAGATAGGAAGCCAGTGGGGTGTAAATGGATTTTTAAATTGAAGAAAGGCTTAGATGGCACAATCTCCAGATATAAAGCCAGACTTGTGGCCAAAGGGTATGCTCAATCTGCTGGTATGGACTTTCAAGAAACCTTTAGTCCTGTTATTAAGTTCAATACAGTTAGAACCATTATTGCTTTAGCAGTTTCTAGTAAATGGCCTCTAAGACAGATTGATGTAAACAATGCATTCTTAAATGGCATACTTGAGGAAGAGGTTTACATGACTCAACCTCCAGGCTTTGAAAAGCTTGATAAAGGGGGAAACCCTCTAGTTTGCAGGTTAAATAAAGCTCTATATGGTCTAAAACAGGCCCCTAGAGCATGGTTTGAAAGATTGAAGAAGTACTTGATTAATGATCTTCAGTTTAAAGAATCTGTGGCAGATGTATCTCTTTTTATTAAAAGAACCTCCAACTACTTAGTTATATTGCTGGTTTATGTTGATGATGTGATTATTACTGGTAGTGATAGCATTGCAGTTGAAGGTGTTATTAAGAAACTCAACAAGGAATTCTCTCTCAAGGACCTTGGAAATCTGAGTTTCTTTCTTGGCATTGAAGTCTCAGAACTTGGTGAAAATCTTCTGTTGAATCAGAAAAAGTATGCAACTGAAATTCTTGAGAGAACATCAATGTTCAATGCAAATCCAGTTCCCACACCAATGATTACTTCCCCTCCATTGTCGGTAAAAGATGGAGATCCTTTTGCAGATGTTACACTTTACAGAAGCACAGTTGGTGCACTTCAGTATCTTTGCCTCACAAGACCTGAAATAGCTTACAGTGTAAACAAAGTAAGCCAGTTCATGCACTCTCCTCTTGATAAGCATTGGACTGCTGTGAAAAGAATCTTAAGGTACATTAAAGGCACCATAAACCATGGTTTATTGTTCCAACCTAGTCTAGATCCATCCCTGGTGAGTTTTTCAGATGCTGATTGGGGAAGCTCAGTTGATGACAGAAGATCAACCTCAGGATATTGTGTTTATTTTGGTGAAAATCTTGTTGGATGGTCTTCAAAGAAACAACAAGTTGTGGCCAGGTCGACTTCAGAAGCTGAATATCGAAGTCTTGCAAATGCTGCAGCTGAGGTATCATGGTTCAAAAATCTTCTTGGAGAGTTAGGAATTCACATGAAGAAAGTTCCTGTTATTTGGTGTGATAATATCAGTGCTGTCCATATTGCTGCAAATCCAGTCATGCACGCAAGAATGAAACATGTCGAGCTTGATGCTCATTTCATTAGGGACAAGGTTATTCAAGGTGAACTTCAAGTAAATCACATCCCAGCAATTGAACAAGTAGCAGATATCTTTACAAAACCCCTATCTGCTCCAACTTTTTCACGTTTTAAACACAAACTTCTTGTGTGTTCCCCTGAAGAAATCATACAAGGTTTTTTGCCATCCAAGTCTATTGTTTGCTTAAACTTGGAGGAGGAGAAAGAAGGGAGAATATTGGATTATGATCAAGCCTTCAATGAAGAATATGATCACAACGGCTGTATTGATTTGAATGGCTGTGATGAAAATGAGTTGATGAATAGCACAGGTGGACAAGTTAGCTATGATCTACTGTGCCAGCTTTATTCTATGTTTGTGAAACCAATACCTAAAAATATCTTAGCTAAATTCCAAAACAGCTAGGGCAACTTTTAGCTATAAATAGGCACATGTTGTATTGGCTAAGTGTAGCCGCCTCTCGTCATTTTGTCACCAATGTAACAGCAAACATTCTTCTCGTTTCAGTGTTATAATGAAAAGCTATTATTTTTCTTGATTCCATTAAATGAAAAGTCTCGACCTTTACACTTTTATCAGCTGTTATTGAGTTTCTAACTGTTTTATATATATATGCTAAGCTCTTAGTTTGTCTTGTCCATCTAAACACAATTGACACTCCTTTTTGTGACAGTCTTTTCGGTTGATCTCTACAAATCTTTGATTATGCATGTGTATGTACGAACAGTGTTAAGAATGATTCGGGATAATATTGCATCATCTATTTTTTAAAAGACATATTTTTCTTTTTTTTACCTTAAAATAGCATAAAACAAAATTTCTCAAAATAAATACGATAACTTATAAAATAAATTAACGAACTATTTATAAAATATATATTTTATTTGTCTAAGTTTGCTTGTCATTATTTTATTTTAGAGTAAATTATAAACATATTTTAAATTTTATAATATATTATTCTTTTTTGTTAGTTTTAGATATTATTGCAAAACTAATTAAAACTTTAATTTTTAAAAAATAAACTTGCTCCTTAATTTATTAAGTATTGGTAAAGAGTAACAGGATATACGGCAGGGACAAAGGTATATGCCTTCTAAAAGCTAACAAACGACTTTAAATCACGACAGGATAAGACTTATAAACAAGGTCAAAGCTAATAAACTGCTCTCTCGTATGCCTCAGTGGCATGAGTTCTATCGTATTTTCCCCTTTTTTCTAGGGTTCTTCACCCTTCATCGATTGCCTTTCGTGCCTTGCGAAGATTAACCCAGCCTCCTTGCTTCTCTCGCATATGTCCTTAACTTTCGGACACTAACTGTCTGTGCTTATGCTGTCTTAGGGTCTACTGTGAATGGGATTGCAGGTAGGACATTGTGTTTGTCCGCTGCTGTAATATCCACCCTTCAAAGGTTGGCTGAAGAATCATCGCCGGCTTGCCCACTTCTTATACGATTCTCTTCAAATGTGATTGTGAAGCCTTGCCCAGCTTCCCCTACCCTGTTACAACCGCAACAGACTTCCGGTGTGGTGTTGTCTTCTCTCGCATTTTAGCCTCATCACAAGGTGCGCGACTACCCAGGCTTTCTTCATGGACACAGCTCTCCACCGCCTGACACTATCTGATGAGGAAGAAGACAGCTTGGCTATTCCTCCTTCTTCTGCCCCTTGCCCATCGACCTTTGATCTTTGTTTGGTTGGTATGTTCCTCACGTATACCCGCATCAATTTTGTGTCTATGAAGGAGACTCTAGCTGATTTATGGCACCCCCTCGCCGGCATCTCTATTTCTGATTTGGGTGCCAAACGCATCCTCTTTCGGTTTTATGCGGCTGTGGATCTGGACAGGGTAATGGATGGCACTCCTTGGTTGTTTAACCGGCATTTGCTACTCCTTCATCGAATCCAACCTGGTGAGGATCCTATGCATGTTCCCCTTATTTTTACTGACGTTTGGGTGGTAGTTCGAAAGCTTCGGTCTGGTTATATGACTGAGTTGGTTGCCAAAGGATTGGGCGATTTTATTGGCTCTTTCATTGCATATGACCCTATTATACGCAAGGATACTACTGATGAATATGTGATGCGGATTCGAGTGCGGCTTGATACCATGAAACCACTTCGAAGAAAGAAGAAGATTGTTGACCCTGACGGCTCCGCATTTTATGCCCTGTTTTCCTATGAACGGATCTTTGTTTTTTGTTTTCTCTGTGGGAAATTGGGACATACTGACTCTTTTTGTGATTTACTTCTTCATCACAAGCGCGAAGAGTTAACCCCGATGTGGGATGATAGCTTGCGGGCGGTTGGCCGATAAACCCAACGTAAGACGAGTTCTTGGTTGAGGTCGGATGCGATGGGTCTTACGGTTTTGGGTGCTCCGGCCTCTGAGGGATTGGTTGGCGGCAATTGTGCTGTATTGTCCTCCCACATTTTTCAACATTCCTTCCTTTGCGGGAATTTGAATTTTGCTCCGCACTTTGCCACTACGTCTTCTACTGCTGGAGAAATGGATACTGATTGGCAAACTGTGGCTCACGGGTCCAATGGGCCTGCGGAAGACGACCCTATGGCTAAACCCACTGATCCAAAGAAGCGGCCACTCTTCCCACAGACTACTCCAACCCCTTATATTTCTGCACCAAGGATTTAGCAGGGGGTACAACACTGCATCCAATGGTCGAACCTTCTCTTCTGAAGGTCGACCGCCGACCATGAGGCTCTTAGTGTGGAACTGCCAAGGTGCGGGTAACCCTCGAGCAGTTCGGGCATTGAAGGATTTGATTCTTCGTCATCGACCGGCAGTTGTTTTTCTTTCTGAAACAAAGGTTCACGGTGTTCGCATGGAAGCTTTACGTTCTTTTTTTCGTTTTGATTCTTGCTTTTCTGTTGACAGTTTGGGCAATGGGGGTGGCCTCTCCATTTTGTGGAGTAATTCTGTACAACTGTCCATTCAGAGTTATTCTGCAAATTTTATTGATTGTGAAATTCGGTGTTCTGTTCGCTCTTGGAGGTTCACAGGCTTCTATGGCTTCCCTGAACGCAATAGGAGGAGGGACTCGTGGCTTTTATTGAGATCCCTGGCTGCCCGGAGTAGTCTTCCGTGGTTATGTGCGGGTGATTATAATGATATTGCAGCTGCTTCTGAGAAGGATGGTGGCCCGCCTCGCGCCAACTTTTTGATTAATGGTTTTCGTGCAGCGTTACTGGATTCAAATTTGGCCGATATCTTCACAATGGGCTCTCTATTTACGTATGTGTACATGGGGTCTTCGTCGGATCGGGTGAGAGAAAAACTAGACAGAGCTTGTGCTACGCCGTCTTGGAATTCTCTTTTCGAGAATGCTGTGTGTACTACTTTGGTGGCTCCTGTATCGGACCACTCTCCTCTTTTGGTCGATACTGATGGCTCTCTTGGCCGCACAAATCGAAACTTCAGGTTTGATAATTCATGGTTATTAGATAATGAGTTTTTTGCCATTGTGTTGCGCTCTTGGCAGGGCTCAGCAACTGCTGATCTTATTTGTCGCAGAAATAAGGTGATTGACGATGTTCAGGCCTGGGGGAAGACTCGAAATCGCTTGCGGTGGCAGCAAAAGCGTCTGGTTCAACAGAAACTTGATTCGGAAATTGATAGTTTGGATCAGCTCACTATTCAACACCTGAAGGACACATGGAATATTCTCTTGGCCGAGGATGAGATTAGACTCAAGCAGCAAGCTAAAGTTTTTTGGCTACAAAATGGGGACAAGAATTCGAAGTATTTTCATAATAGTATCAAGGCTAGAAGGCGCGGCAACCGGATCGACAAACTTCAGGATGCCTCGGGTTCTTGGGTTCACTGTGAAGCTGGGCTTCAAACTTTAGTGCGGGATTATTTTGGTGAACTTTTCACAGGCACTGTCGCCTCTCACCGTCGCCACATTACTGGCTTGGTATCGCCATTGGTTAGTCTTGATGATAACGTCGCCCTTACGCGACCGTTCTCAGATGATGAATTTCGGACAGCCCTTTTTCAAATGAACCCAGATAAAGCGCCTGGCCCTGATGGGTTGAATCCGGCTTTCTTTCAGAAGAACTGGACCTTGATGGGCAAGGATATTTCTGATAGCTGTCGTTTATGGCTTTCCCAAGGTACCCTCCCACACTCTTTAACTGAAACTTTGCTTGTTCTAATTCCTAAGTGCGAGAGTCCAGTAACCGTTAAGGATTTTCGACCTATAGCTCTTTGTAATGTGCTATATAAAATTCTGTCCAAGTCTCTTGCCAATCGGTTGAAACATATTCTTCATAAGCTGATCTCTCATAATCAATCTGCTTTTATTCCGGGTCGCCTGATTACAGATAATTTTATGGTGGCATATGAGACTATTCACAGTTTAAAACGTCGAGCTCGAGGTCATAATGGTGCATGTGCCCTGAAAATTGATACTGCTAAAGCTTACGACCGTGTTAACTGGGACTATTTCGTTGCTCTAGGTTTTGATCCGGTTTGGGTGACTTGGATGAAAATGTGCTTTATGGACATTGATTATAAAATTTGTGTAAATGATTCGCTAGTAGGGCCAATTGTTCCCTCTCGGGGGTTACGGCAAGGGGATCCTCTCTCCCCATATTTGTTTCTGTTTGTGGCCGAGGGCCTTTCCCTTTTACTTAAAGATGCCGAGCGCAGGGGCTTGATTCATGGTGTTAGGGCTGGTCTTGGGTGTCCGCGAATTTCTCATCTCTTCTTTGCGGATGATTCACTTCTCTTTTTTGAGGGTACCACTCAGGAGGCTTCCGCCATTAAAACTATTCTGGGCACTTATGAGGCAGCTTCAGGTCAGTCTATTAATCTCACTAAGTCTGGCATTCTTTTTAGTCCCTCTATCCCTGAGCATGTAACTCATGCTATTTCTGGCCTTCTCGATGTTACTCTTCCTCTTACTGGGTCTTCGTATTTGGGCTTGCCTTCTTTAATTGGTCGGACTAAAAAACAGATTTTTACTTTCCTCAAAGATAGGGTGTGGAAGCGTATGAATCACTGGAATAGTCGTTTCCTGTCTCGAGCTGGCAGTGAAATCTTAATTAAATCTGTTGCTCAGTTAATTCCAGCGTACTGCATGAATGTATTTTTGTTACCTGTGTCTGTGTGTTCTGAGCTGCAGGTCATGTTTAATAAGTATTGGTGGAATGGCAAGCGGGATCATGGGGGTATTAATTGGCTTGCATGGGATCGTATGTGCTGTAAGAAATCTGATGGTGGAATGGGCTTCCGCGACCTGCGATGTTTTAACACTGCTTTGCTAGGGAAACAAGGGTGGAGGTTGTTGACTGATACCAACACTCTCATGTACAGTGTCTTCAAAGCTAAATATTTCTTAAGGGGGGATTTTTTATCCGCTACTCCGCGTTCCGGGTGTAGTTTTATTTGGCAGAGTGTCTTGTTCTCTAAACAGGTGTTGAAGCAAGGGGTAACATGGAGGGTGGGTGATGGGTGTAGTATTTATGTGAATAAGGACCCTTGGATTCCCCGTGCGGGTAATTTTTATGTGAGGGATGGCTCTCTATTTATCCATGATGCTTTGTGGGTTTGTGATCTTTTTGTTGCCGGCGAAAAGAAGTGGGATGTTTCAAAGCTTATGGATTTGTTTTCTGTAACTGATATGAGAAGCAATTGAGCATTCCTTTGAGTCTTCATGCACATTCGGATAAGTTAGTGTGGCATTTTGATCGGAAAGGTTTCTATACGGTCAAAACTGCTTATCGTATAGCTTACTGTTTCTCCCGACATGGTGACAGTATGAGGGGTGTTGGTGTGTTCTGGAAGCAAGTATGGCAGCTTGATGTTCCACCCAAGGTTTGGGATTTTATGTGGCGTTTGGGTCGCAATGTGCTCCCTACTCGGGATAATTTGACAAAGCGTGGGCTTAATGTTCCCTTGCATTGTTTGTTTTGCCATGAAGAGGAAACTGTGGACCATGTGTTTGTTACGTGTTGGGTTGCTGAAGATGTGTGGCGGCTAGCCGATTTTCACTTCACTAATGTCAATTTGTCTTTTCAGGATCTATTTTTGCACATCTTCTCTTCCTTCGGCAAGAGGCGGGCCGAATTAGGCGCTATGGTGGCATGGCAACTTTGGGTGACGCAAAATGCTTTACTATGGTCCAATACCAGGCCAAATCCCGCCCAACTTACCCAGTATGCTCGCCTTATGCTGGAGGAATTCCAGAATGCTTTTTCAACATTGCAGGCAGCAGCGGCACGTGTCCATACTGGTGTAGCTCCCGTTCGCTTGGCCCACGTGCATGCCTATGTTGATGGTGCTATTTTTGAAGCTTTGGATTTTGTGGGTTTTGGTTTGGCTATTGAAGATGCAGAAGGCAACTATTCTTTGGCCATTTCTAGCTATGAGGAGGGTGGTCATCAAGCGGCAGTTGCGGAGGCCCTTGCTTTGCGGCATTGTTTACTTTATGCTTCCGAATCTTTACTTGATCCTGGTTGTGTTTTTACAGATTGCCAGTCCTTATATTTCGCTATTACTTCCTAGTGTGAGGATAATTCTGCTTTTGGTTTACTCGTGTCTGATTGTAAGGCCATTCTTGTCCCTAGGCCGGATATTCAGGTTTTTTGGAATAGGCGTCACAAGAATAAGTGTGCCCATCTGTTAGCGCGAGACTCTATTTGCCATGGTAGGTTCCACTTATTTATTGATATGCCTGATGTGTTGTTTGAGATTTATTCTCGTCGTTATTAATTGTAGCATCCCACTCCCGCAGGACCCAAACCCGATATCGTGGGTGATATCCGAGCCCGTGCCTCACGAGGGTGGTATGCTAGAACACTCAATTACAGTTCATAACTCAGTATGCCATTTTTAAAACATTTTTGAAATCATCGCAAGCGCGGAATTCAATGAACAATTGGGTCCACTTTAGTTCA
>JAOTIZ010001798.1:0-11511 GCA_027123425.1 Erythroxylum panamense | reverse complement strand
CCATAATTAATAGATCCAAGATACAAATCCATTCCACCACTGTGGAAATTTACATTAAAACCAAGTTTAACTAACATTAACACAGATAAAAGATTCCTACGAATCTGTGGAGCAAATAATACTTCATGTAGGATAAGGGGTCGCCCTCCACGCACGTCCAATTTACATGTGTCAATTCCTTGTACAGCAACTTTGGAATTATCACCTACATAAAGCCGTCGACTACCATGTGGGAGTTTACGAAACTCAATGAAGGCATCATGATCCTCCACTATATGGTTGGTTGCTCCTGAGTCTGCAATCCACAAAGGATGTGATTCAATTAGAAAAACATAACAAGAAACATTCACAGAACAAATGTTTGTACTATAAAGTTGTACCTTCTTGGGCTCGGTACAATCTCAAGCAAAGTGGCCCTTATTACCACAATTATAGCACTTTACACGTTTCATGTTCTTCTTTTTGAAGGAACGTTTTTTCTTTCCACGTTGGTTCCATTTCACCTTCTTGTATTCCTGAGGAGAGTGGTTGAATTTCTTATTCTTCTTCCACTTATATCCACCATGATGCTTACGTTTCTTGTTTATAGCTCCATGTGAGCTAGAATTAATTGCATATGCCTCAGAAGACATCTTTGAGGCTTCAAGACGCTCTTCCTTCAAGATAAGAATTAATTGCATATGCATCGTAGCATCTTCCATTGTCTTGATGTTTTCATTATGAGCTAGATGCATCTTCATATGCTCCTAACTCTGAGGCAGTGAACGAATCACAGCTTGCACTTGTTGTTCATCAGATAGCTCATGACCAACATCACGTAACTCACTTACCATATTGGACATTTTTCTCAAATGCTTTTGCATTATACCATGTGGACGCTTCTTATAAGTATCAAACTTAATTGTAAGTGACCTCACTTTGGTCACTGAAGCACCTCCAAAACTAGCAGTCAATGCAGACCACATGTCCTTTGCAGTTTCAAATTTACAGAACTCACGCATGATATCATTATCCATGCTACTCAGCAACGTGATGCAAGCTAAAGAGTTCTTCTTTTTCCATAATTCATATGCATCACGGTCCTTTCTATGTTGGGTTGTAGTGCCCTCCTCAAGAACGTTCGTGGTTAGATTTATTGGTTCAAGAGCTTCTTACTCTTGCAGTACATATTGGATTTTAATATTTTAGATTTCATAATTGTCACCATTGAGTTTCTCACCCCTGTTGAGTTTAGCAACAATATTCTTCGAAGCAGTAGTCATTTTGAAACACTAAGTTTCTATAATAAGAAAGAAACATATATACACGTTAATGTCCCATTAATCATTCATAGAGTAAATAATTCGATCACAATTGCTTATAAAATCAAAAGTCCACAAAATGTGTTCAATCATCATTCAATGAATAATCAAATCCTAATTACTTTACTCTAGACAAATTCCTATATAAAATTCATGTAAACATATTACATAAATATTAAGACGTTGTTCTTATAAAAACAACATATTGTATTACATGCGCTAAAATCTACTCACATTCTATAGGTAATGAACCCTAGGCGAAAATGAGTGCATAAGTTCACGTGACACAGTTAGTGAAGCTCGATGTACAATAGCTCTTACTATTTTCATTGGAAGACCTAAAGGATATAAAGTGCTAATCAACGCTCTTCTATTCATCTCTTTAATAAATGTCATCACTAACAAATTGTAAGTCTTCTTGTTAGGCGTATTATTCCCGAGTATTCGTAACAGTTCGCCTTGAGATTATGGTAATGTCGCAAGCAAAGTCATGTACTTTACTTCAACATCTGTGTAAGCTAAGCAACCTCCAAAATATAACTCTTGCATCATATTATTAACTGAAATACAATGTTGTGTTAGACCATCTCTAGGCATTAAATGCATGTTGACTAACTGTACATACATGCTACTAATTTGTCTCTTTTGTGCATCACATCGAATAAGTTTAGGCGTTTGCTTAATAATAGGCATTTTTTTGAAAAACAAATTTTCAGGAATAAGAAGAATGCACAAAATAAACAAATTATTTTGTCTAACACATAGCGGAATAATGCTCATATTATGGAAATAATGTAATTCTTTTAACAATTTATTGAACTATTCAAATTATGTTATTAATTTCTAATTAATTGGAAACTTATTTCTAATATTCAAATATGAATAATTCAAATAAAATTAGAAACTTATTTCTAATTTAAAGCATAATTGAACTAATCAATTTATCTCGATTTAATTAGAAACTAATTTCTAATGAAATCCCTTTATTTAACTAAACAAATTATTTTTCTTGTATTAAAAAAACTTTCTAATTAATTAGAAACTTATTTCTAATATTCAAATAGAATTAGAAACTTATTTCTAATTTAAATTATAATTGAACTAATCAATTTATCTTGGTTTAATTAGAAACTAATTTCTAATGAAACCCCTTTTCTAATTTCAACTAAACAAATTAGTTTTCTTGTATAAAAAACTAATTTTTAAACATTTTATATTAATTAGAAACTAATTTAACCAACTTAAATAGTTTGTGTAAATTAGAAAACTTATTTCTAATTTTTATATTATATTTATAATTCTTTATAGCCATAAGTGGTTAAGATATGCATATATATATATACACACTAAACAAACAAAAACATTTGCTAAGTTGTTTTGTCTTATTATACTTATGTTCAGTGGTAATACAATGCACACTTTGTATAATAATAAGTACCCACATATGGCATTAAATGAATAACTTTTGAAACATGAAAGGCTACGTGCCTTTTCAAGAAGAAGTTGTCTTCTTCTTGCGTTTCATTCTCTGCGTTTTGGAGTTTGTATGTTTTTTTAATCAACAACGCAACAACAAAACAAAACAGAGAGTATTGATTTCATAAGCAAACGTTCAAAACAAAACCCGTGATACTAAACCAGGGACGAAACGTGTTTCTTCTGCAAATCCAATAATGGACTTGTCTTACTCATTGACGTTTCCAGAAAGTATAACTAACCATGAAGCCCTCACCATGTAAAGGCAGGGCACTGATTTCTATGAGTTTCTACGTTTGGATTTTTCAGTAGAACTCTTTGGTAGGGCATGAGTTCGCATCCCACTCTCAACACCATATTGATTCCTTAAAAAAAGCGATGGACTAAAAAACAGAGACGAACAACCATAGTTTTTCTAAAATCATAAGCATGCATATATAAAATCAAACCTGGCTCTAATACCAATGTTAGAAATAAACAGGATAAAACATAATCCCAAAGATCATAAAAAATAGAATCATTTTATATGCATATAAAACAAAACATTACATACTTGAATTTTTGTTATAGTCCCACTAATTAAAGAACTTTGCTTTAAACCTTTTATTACAGAGAATTTTTTCTTCCTTTGGTTGTTCTTCTTGTAAAAGATGCTCTTTCTTATATGTTTCATTCTTCGGTTCTTTTACAGTTAAACAAAACCATAACTCCCTTCGGTAGTTTTGTGAATAATAATAACTTAAAAAAACCCCTCATGGGTATATAATATGTTCTGGAAACTTGAAATCGAACGGGTAAAATAATTCTTTGAGGGTTGTGACTTAGTTTCATTAGACATTAGCTAAATTATGATGTATAATAACAGGGTGAAGTATTCCACTTCCATGCCAGAACTATTCTTTAATCTTCATGGCCTAAGTAAGGTTCTTATGCTCATTAGCTACACTGCATATGATCAATGAAGTATATTTTTGAAAAAATTAATCATCAATTAAATAAAAGCTCTAAAAGGAGTTCTAATTGTGGTTCCAGCAATAAAATGACTAGAGTTCACTCAGAGCAAAGTACATTTGATATTTCATCCATAATTTGAACAAGACAATCACATCATTTCTGCTATTAGCTACCCATCTCCTTGTTGCGGTGTCAGTTCAGCATCCATCCAGTATGTTCCCAAGTTACAAGTGACCAGGAAATCTTCACAGCAAACTTATCACAGAAATTGTCCCTGGATTGAGCTATGTAACTCCAATTAAGAACTAATTGAACTATAACAGGTGTATTCCTCCCCCCTTAATATAATATACCCCAATTAGCAAACAAATTCTTGCTACAGACACTACAGCGTAATGGATTTTTAACAACAAAAAATAATCACTAATAGTCATTAGTGATGATTTATATTTATTACAAAAAATCTCACTAAATCTTTATAGCTGAAAACTATAGTCGACGTTTTTATGTAATCTTCGCTAATAATTTTTGCCTACGTTTTATTTATTAGCAAAAAAGTATTAGTCACGATTTGGAAATCATCGCAAATATGTTTTCGCTAGGAAAATATTTTGTAGTGAAATATCATTTATTACGTTTTTGAAAATGCAGCCAAAATTTTTTTTAACGTTTTTGAAAAAATAGACAAATATTTAGCTAAGTTTTCTAAAATATAATCAACGAAAATAAACACAGCTATGCAATTGATGTTGGCAACAGGTGGGTCTCTTCAGCCACGTGTGTTGCCACACCAAAACCAACGTCCGTCCAAAACCATCACGTGGGCAATTAAACAAAGATACATGGGCAGAAACTCAACCCACCCAGAAACCAAAAAACAGAGCACAACAGAGGACGTGCAAGGCAGAGGTATATATTAGCTTTGATGCCAAATAATAGTAAAAAAACCATTTGTATGTAATACCTGTATCACATACAACATCCTTATGTATATATATCAACAACACGTATGCATATATATATATATATATATATATATATGATAGGCGGAAGCATGTTTAGCATAACCAAATAACCATGCTTCCAGCAATTGCTATCCGAAAAAATAATGCACTCGTTAAATTCTACTGAAAAATAAAATGTTTCTAAATGTTTTAGCGTCTCAAACTCTCACGTTAAAAGTGTAAAATTTTCTTAAAATTATAAGTCAAAAGTTAGGGACCCAAAAGGTAACTTATAACTGTAAAGGAAAGAGTTCTAATGATAAAAGGGATGTTTTCTCATTGAGTATACAAAGTGTATCAGAAAAGATTGAGATAAGATTTACAAGATTTACAAATATTTAAAATTTAAAAACAATATCTTAACAAATGATTAGCAGCAATCGAAGGCAGCAAAGGTGGGCTTTGACTAAGTCGTTTACTTAACAATAACTATCTATATATTGTTTTGCCCATAAATAACAGACAACAACAAACCATGTCAACTTTTTGGAAATGTTACTTATGATGGTGGTGATGTTAGATATTGGTCCCTTTCATATGGAAGGATTTTATGTTCCAAAATTGTGACACCGAATTAGTTAAAAATAAGAAAAAAGACAGCTGTAAGGTAGCTGTCTTACGCAACGGAGTGCCTATATAAAGCACTCCCTGCTGAAGCAAAAATACAACAGAAAAAACACAGAGGAAAACTAGAGCAAATGTTTTGAAGTTAGGAAATATATTCCTAAAGGGTTGGTGAGTGACAAAATAGTGAGGTTAATATTTTTAGGTTAGAAAATACCTTGTGAGTCACTATTTTAGTTTTATCTTTGTATACCTATTATTTGTAATAGTGAAAGAATTATTCTGAGTTTTGTCCGTAGACGTAGCCCAAAGTTAAGGGTGAACCACGTTAAAAATTTTGTATTCATTTTGTTCATTTTATTTTTTCTTTTCAAAAAATACACCCGCTGCACCCAACAAGTAGTGTCAGAGTTATATTTTCATTGAAGATATTTGTTGAAAAGAAACACGTCACCGGAAAGACAAAATTACAACGAATTTTTTGGTGTAATTCGTTCGAAAAGTTGACGTATAACTGCAAAGATAATAAATAGTACTCTAAAGTTATTTTAATAAATTTAAATGGTGACGACAGTGTGTAGCAATAATAACTGGGTTCTGAAGCACTGTTTACAATACTATTCACAAGTTATTATTTATTGGGTCCCACGGTACTATTCTAGTAGGGTCCGATGATACTATTCACAAGTTACTATTTATCGGATCCCGCGATACTATTCCAGCGGGGTCTGACGATACTATTCTGGTGAGTACTATTCACAAATTACTATTTACCGGATCTCGTAGTGAAAATTTAGAAGATATCTTTCTGCCAAATTTTGACGTCCTAGTTCTATCTTTGAGGTCGGTTTTCTCAAATTTGGCTTAATTTGGCAAATGAAGGTGAAGACGAGTAAAATGATCCATCTAAACGGTATTAACTACCGTAAATGATGAACCAAGACGAAGGATCTCTTGATGATTACAAAGATGTATTTGCCAGTATTTTCGACAACTAAATCAAAGGAGATGTTCAACGAAGATTGGGAGTTTAAGCATGAACGAGCGTGTGGTTTTATTTGACAGTTTGTTGATGATAATGTTTATAATCACATTTGTAACGAGACTCATACAAGAACGTTGTGGAATAAGCTAGAGCAGTTGCATGTTTCAAAGACCGACAACAACAAATTGTTTTATCTGACAAAATTGATGTAAGTAAAAGACCAGGAGGATACTTCTATAGTTGATCATTTAAACAATATAGAAGGGATGGTTGATCAGTTATCAAATATGGGTATAAAGTTTGACGACTAGGTGATTGCTTTAATGGTACTATCTTCATTACCAGAGTCTTGGGAGACTTTGAAGGTGTCTTTGACAAATATTGCACCAAATGGTGTATTAAATATGGAATCTGTTAAAAGCAGCATACTAAATGAAGAGATGAGACATAAATCACAGCATGCAACCTCTTCATCACATTCAGATGTTCTACTGACAGAAAATAGAGGAATGAGTCAATCCAAAGGTCCAAAGTCCAGAGACATGAGCATAGGAAAGTTAAACAGATATGCAAATGTAAAGTGCCATTACTGCAAGAAGAAATGCCACATCATGAAATTTTGCCGAAAGTTGAAGAAGGAAAAAGAAAAAGATGTGAAGAAAGAAGAAAGCAGTGATGATGAACAAAGTAATATTGTTGATGTATTCAACCTTGTTATTGATACAGAGATAATCTGTTGGCCCCCAGATTTTTTTTCTCTAGTTAAGCCTGATTTAAATGAATTATGAGGTTTTGATGGATTTAATTTAGGAGTTATTATTATGTTAATGTTAGTAAGATTATATGACAAAGGTTAATTGAATTAAAGTGTTAAGGTAGTAAGATTGCATGAAGGGCATTTTTAAAAGACCACTTAAGAGTATAAGACCATAAGCTTATAAGGAAGGGCAAAATAGACAATTTAGAATCATTAATGGCAAAATTGAAATAAGAACTGTTGGCTTGTTTTTAAATGAAGAAGAAAAAACCGAAAATAGAAGATAGGAGAAGAGAGTTTCGGTGGAGAAGAGAGAAAAGAGAGAAAGCTAAGCTAGGTTTTGATTTTTCTTAGTCTTAAAGAGTGATTTTAAAGTTGTTCAAGAAGGAAAAAAGAAAGAGGAGGATTAGAGCTTTCGTTAGAGCCAACAATCTTACTATTTGGGAAAAAATCAAGCTAAGGTTATACTTAATCTTTTGGATTTTTGAAAGGGGTCTTGGTTCATAAAGCTTAAGAAATGTATGGGTTTAAGAACTCTATGATCAATTTTAGTGAACATTTCTTGTGGGTTCTCCAATTTGAATCCCTATTGAATGAAAATTTTGTTTTTAATAAAAAATAATCAAAGGAGGTAAGAGGGGCAAGAGTAGAGGCATTTTTGAACAAGTATTAAGCAAAGAAATTCGAGGTGGGTACATGTTTATAATTGAGTAATAAGCCATGACTATGTTTTCAAAACCAAGAGAATCAAAATGTTTTCAATTGTTTTATAGATGTTTCATGATTGCTATTTGAATGATTTGAGAAATCTTTATATGTTTGGTATATGAATTTTGTTGATGAATTTCGAAATGAAGAAGGAAATGCATTGAAACATTTTATGTTATGCCTTGAAAAATGTCATGACATTTTGTATAAATGAAAAGAATATGAAAGCATGAGAATATGAAAATGCATGGAAATGAATTGAGCATAAATTTGTTTGTGATTGGGCAAGAGAGGAACCCATTCGCTAGTCACGTGCACGTTAACCTATAGCCTTATCCCGGTTGTCCGCTTGAGGCCACAAGATCCTAAGAAATCAAACTTGTTTTGTTTATGGTGTAAACTTTGGTTTCTTCGTTTTGTTCCACGGAACTCTCGAGCCATTTGTTTGTGCATTACATATTCGATTTGTTATGAATGGTGTATAATTGAGTGTTATGCTTTGATGGTTAAATGTATATGCTATGTTTATGTGATGATGTTTTAAAATACTAGTTTTGAACTAGAATTGTGAATTTGGTTGAGAATTGTGTGTTTCATGAATTCAATATGAATTTTCTACGACAAATAAAGATTTCAATGATTTTGCTTATTTTCCGTTATAAACTTGTTATTCATGAGTTTTTAAGCTCACCCCCAATCTTTCTCATCTCCCAGTGATGAGCAAGAGATCGAGTGACCGAGAGTCAAGGCATCACTCCGAATTTGCATGTTTAGTTTTGTTTAGGAGAAATTTATGAAAAAAAGGCTATAGTCGCAATTTGAGCAATTATCGTTTAAGTATCATTTATATTTTGGAGATTTGAGACATTGATGTATTGTGGGTTGAAATGCCATTAAAGCTTTGTAAAAACACTTATCTTTGATGTTAATGACATATGAATTGTGTATGAATGATGTTGAGTTAAAATTAGGTATACTTGAAGAAGTTATATATATATATATATACACTAAGGAAAATAAAGATAGGAGTTTATGGATGATGAGAATTGGATGTAGGTGACGAATTAAATGAGTACAGATTAAAGAGTTTAATGAAATAATATTGGTAGTTGAATGATCATGTTCATAACATTCCAAGTTTGTACATTGAAAGTTTCAAGTTTTCATAAGGGAAAAATTTGTGTTCAGACTTCAGGGAAAAATTTGTATTAATTTAGGTTTAACTAACCAAAGTTGTCTTCTTGAAAGTTGTAGCTTTTCTTTCTAGCTTTCTATTGATATAAAGTATGAAATTTTTGGATAATGGAGTTGGAAGATATGATCATTAGAAATTGTGATATTGTTTAGAAAATTTAACCTTTTTAGAGGCAAAAATTGTTTTTGAGATCTTCATGGAAGTTGCTTCAGTATTTTGGTGATATCTTGATCTGTAGAGCTCCAAATGCGATGATTCTTACCTTTAAATAAACTAGAGACATAGACCCACAAATTATCTGAGGAATTGAATTTTAATTCAGTCCCTAAGACCTTCAATTTCTGGATTGAAATTGAGTATAGTGTACTGGTTCAGTATAACAACAGTCCGAAAGTGTTTGGACCATAACTTTCAGATTTCTGAACCAAATTGAATGATTTTGATGCCATTATAAACTTAAGACAATGGGAAAAAATGTTCTAAAGAAGTCAAATTGAAATTCTAGTTGAAAGTTTCCCAAAATCTGTTCTGAAATAGAAAAATGAGTTTGCTCACGTTTTGTGACTCCGAATGTTGGGCTCTAGAAATAGGGTCCAACATAATCAGCTTGGTGCCACAAGAAATAAGTTGGATAGTTGACAATGGAGCTACCGTTCATGTTACATCTCACAGACAATTTTTCTCATCTTACACACCTGGAAATTATGGCGTTGTTAAGATGGAAAATGAAAATCTGTTAAATGTTGTTGATAAAGGAGATGTTTCTTTAGAGACAGCGAATGGTTCAAGATTGTTGTTGAAAGATGTCAGGTACATTCCTGATATATGTCTGAACTTGATTTCTATAAACAGGCTAAATGATGAAGGTTTCCGAAATACTTTTGGAAACAAAAAATGGAAGCTTACTAAGGGCTCTTTATTAGTGGCTAGAGGTCAGAAGCACTCAAGGCTGTATATGATGCGGGCAAAGCTCTCCAGTGATGTTGTCAACACAGTGGAGAATGATAATACAATTGATTTGTGGCATAAAAGACTATGCTATATTGGTGAAAAAGAGATGACTCTGCTTGTAAAAAAGAATATGATATCTGGTCTAAATCAGATACATAAGAAAAATGTGCAGATTGTCTAACAGAGAAACAAAACAGGATTTCTTTCCAGAGTTCTCCTTCATCCAGAATGAAGAATGTTCAAGATCTTATTAACTCAGATTTGTGTGGACCATTGCCAAAGTCACTCGGTAATACACAGTACTTTGTGACTTTTATTGATGATCATTCCAGAAAAATATGGGCCTATACTCTGAAGACTAAAGATCAAGTGTTAGATGTGTTCAAACAATTTCACGCTTCAGTTGAGAGACAAATTAGGAAGAAGCTGAAGTGTATTCGGACAGACAATGGTGGAGAGTACATCAGATTATTTGAGGCTTATTGGAAAGAGCATGGTATTCGACATCAAATGACACCACCAAAAACACCGTAATTGAATGGCGTAGCTGAGAGAATGAACATGACTTTGATGGAAAGAATCAAATGTCTACTTTCACATTCAAAGTTACCCAAGGCATTTTGGGGTGAAGCTTTACTTATAGCTATGCGTTAAATCATTCACCATGTGTTCGTCTCCAATATGAAATTCCAAGAAATGTGTGGTCAGGAAAGGATGTTTCCTATGATTGCGAGTCTTTGGTTGCAAGGCCTTTTTCTATATTCCTAAAGATGAAATGAAAAGGCTTGATGTCAAGACACAATAGTGTGTATTCATTGGCTATGGTCAAGATCAATTTAGCTATAGGTTTTATGATCTAGTGCAGAAAAGACTTATCAGAAGTCGTGATGCTATGTTTGTTGAAGATCAAACTATTAAAGACATTAACAAGGCGAAGAAGGAAGTTCCAAGCTCCGATGATGACTCAACAAGCTTCCGATTGAATCCTCCAACAGTGGTGCCTAGACAAGTTGGAGATGAAGTGCAAAATGATCAGCTAGAAGCTGATAATACAGATGCCCCCAATGAAGTTGAACCAGAGGATTATGATGATGTTCCCATTCAACCACCAGTACCTACAGATTCTCCAGTCCCATTACGAAGATCTAGTAGAAATAGACAACCATCTACTAGATATCTAGTTGATCAGTATGTAATGCTCTGATTGACGGGGGAGAACCAGAAAGCTTTGATGAAGCTATAAATGATGAACACAATAAGAAATGGAAAGAAGCCATGCAAGACGAGATGAAATCTTTACATGAGAATAAAACATTCAAGCTGGTGAAGTTGCATAAGGCAAAAGAGCATTGAAGAATAAATGGGTGTTCAGAATCAAGCATGAAGAAAACAACAACCATCCTTGATTCAAAACAAGATTAGTAGTCAAAGGATTCAGCCAAAAGAAGGGTATTGACTTTGACGAGATATTTTCACTGGTGGTGAAAATGACATCCATATGTATAATGACATCCATATGTATAGTGCTAGGGCTAGCCCCAAGTTTTAATATGGAGGTTGAACAAATGGATGTCAAAACTGCCTTCCTACATGGGGATTTGGAAGAAGAGATATAT
>JAOTIZ010001740.1:0-11514 GCA_027123425.1 Erythroxylum panamense | reverse complement strand
TTACCATTGAGTTACGTAACTCAGTGGTAAGAAGCGTGGGTCATGCACCCAACAAAACCCTGAGGTCTCAGGTTCGATTCCCAAGATCTCCCAAAAAATGGGGATAGGAGGTAGACAACCTTGGCGGCCAAAGGGGAGAAAACCTCTAGGTGCAGGCCCACCCAAACCAGATAGGTATGGTGAAAACGTAGGGAGTGAAGTTCATAATTTAGATTAAGCAAAATAAGTATGTATAAGAGTTGAGAACTTGGCGAAGAAGCGTAAATTGGAAGTTGATATTTGTAACTTGAAAAAGAAGCAATCTTTTAATGTCTTGCAAGAGAATGTCGCGTCTCTTTACACAAGTGAGCAAACTGAAATTAAAGAACCCGAATTTGTCGATGATAGTGTTGAATTGCTCAAGGATTGCATATCAAGAGATAGTTATACTTCAAATGCTTCTATCACCACAAATTCAGGCCCATGCAAGAAAGGGAATGATGACGTAGTCGAGCTCGCTTCTGATGATACAACCAGCAACTTGAAAGTTCAAGGTTTTGCTGTTCATGTTGGCCTTAATGTTGACAAGGATCACAGTGTTGGTAGTTTGCCAACTGGCAACTGTGATTCTGTAGAGTGGTCGAAGCTGCCTGAGTCTCAGGAATCCATTTCTTTTGGGTTCACTAGATGCACAACTCTCAAGTCGGGTGATTATGCAAATCTGGATACGGGTGTAGACTTGCTAAAAGTTTGTTCTTGTTCTTTTTTCTTGAAAGGTGACCTTAACCTTTACTTTTTATAAGCAATTTGATCAATACAGTATTGGTTATCGATATAGTAGACTTGCTGAATATGATATCTTTGTTCTACAATGTAGAAATCAGTTGCTTATATGTGGTCGGACCAACATTAGCAGGACATTAAAGGTTGAATAGCAGGTGAGCTTTAGTAAGATAAGTAACACTTTACTTAAATTGGCATTTTCATTGTTTCAATTCTTTAATTTGTTGCTAATTTCCCTATTTTCAATTCTATAGCGATGAGGAAGAGTCGGAAAGAAGCCAATTAATTTATGAGATCCATGAGATAGAAAATAAAATATTAATAGCGGATGCTCGTTCAGAAAGCTAAGTGACGGTTATATCTGCAAAACAATGGTATTCACCCGAAAAAAAAAAAAGATAATTTATATCATTCAGTATTTTGATAATAGGTATTGGATAGATGAAGTTAAAAAGTTGAATTTTTTAATATTTATGTAAATTATACTATATCTGTGTATATTAAAATTTTATTTTTTGTTTCTATTATAATTAATATGAGACATATATAACCACCTTTTAAGATTAAAAAAATTAAGAAATGATGAAAAAATTAAATTCTTTTTTAAATAATAAAAGATCAAATTCTATTATCATCAAATTTCATTAAAAAAAGTTACCAATAAACATATATAAACTGTAGAATACCATAAACTAAGACTAAGATAATTAAATATAAAACAAAAATAAAACTCTGTTAAATAGTAAATATAAAAACTCCACACAATAAGTAAATTTTCATTAAAGAAGTTGAATTAAAATTATTATGAATTTCTCATCTTTTTTATTTTTCTTAAATTTACTTCCTTTTATACTTTTAATGTTAAATACATTTATCTTTATATTTTTCATCAATAATATCATTTTTGATGTCCAATCTTTTTCCAATATTAATATTGATGTAGCTTATAATTCTTTTTTGTAAATCACGCATTTGACGCTCTATTGTGTTGTCACTTATGTAATAACTCGTAAGACAAAGATGTATAGAGACATGTACAAGGACAAGGAAGACTTGGAAGCATAGGAGTAAAACAAACATTAATGTATGATCTCAATATACTTAGATTAGAAGTAAAAAAATTGTGATGGAAGACGTTTAACTTTTAGAGTTTCATAATAATTAATGTTTTATTTTAGTTACTAGTTCTTCAAATATAAAAATTTTATTTTACTAAATTTATATATTTATTAGTAAATGAGACACCTTGCAAATACTTTTTATAAACATGATGTATTATAAAAAGGTTATTTATGGAATTAATTAGAATTCAAGATATTAAATTAATTATTTTATATGATTAGTTTAAATATGATTACACAATTAGTTTTAATTAATTTTATTATTTTTTCAATCATATTGATCACTTTGATAATTTGGGAAAATTAAGGAAAAAATAGATAATAATTATACGCCCTCTAATTAGGATGTTTAATGTTCTTGACCATCCATAGTCTGACGTCAATGTTCAACAAAAGTTGGCCTTTCCGTATCCCTTTTTACCTTGACATGCAAGTAACATGAATATGCAACTAACTCTATTAATGCCTCAATCCATGAACTAATAAAATTAAAAATTAATTGAATAAAATATCTCACTAGTCATACTGAGAGATTTTTTTTAATTTCAAAATATAAAGTTAACACTTATGTTTTGAAATTATATTAACTAACTATTTAATAATGCTTATGTTAAATAGTTAATTATCTTTATATATAAGTAATTTAACTATACTAATTTCTCACTTCTTATCATATTTTAAAGGAAATATCATATTATCAACTTTAACTCTTCATAGATTTCCAAAGTGATTGGACTTGTACTTCCAAAGTGGTTAAAAAGATAATAAATAAATATTTAATTAGTTATTAGAAAATTAATCAAAATTAATTTTCATTTATTAATTCAATAGATATGCAAATAAATCATTTTTAGACATTGAACAAGATCCTACGGAGTAAAATTGGACAAGATAAAATCACAATATTTTTATTGCAAGAAAGTGCAGAATAAGATTTAAAATAAAATTTAATTAATATAAAATTTATAAAATCTACTTTTCAAATTATAATAAAATAGTCTTTACCTCTAAAGAAAATAAGAAAAGGTTAACTTTCTCTGGTTTAATTTTTGTGTATAATTAATATTTGGTTTTAAGTAATTTTATCTAACAATACATTTTAAATTTATATGCAGTTATGAACTCATAATTTCTTAGAAAAAAAGATTATTAAACTTATAATATTAAACTTATAAGGATTAGTTATAAAAATTAAACTTTAGTCAATTATATAATTATGATTCAAATTTTAAAAAGAAACAATTATACTCAACACTTATATACATTAGACCTAATTAAACTAATTAATTAAGTTTAAGTAAACTATATAGCTAACTGTCATACAATCCCACACCAAGATCAAACATTGCACACGCAGTGGAAGTAGTTAGTTGATACATGGCAAATCCTAGTAAAGAGCATTGAAATTCTATAAAGAGGATCCTAAGGTACATTAAAGGAACCTTAGACATTGCATTATGTTATAGAAGATCACACTTTATTGTCAGAGGATATGTTGATTCATATTATACAGGTGATCCTGACAAAAGCAAATCTACTACAGGTTACATGTTTAAACTTACTGGTACAATAGTAAGCTAGGTTTCAAAACTACAATCAATTATTGCTACATTAACAACAGTGTTTAGTCCAATTCATATAGGTATTTAGGTCATATTTGCATTCATTTTGTATATTCATTCGTTCATTTTAGTAGTATTTTTAGGTTTATTTATTTATTTATATTGAGTTTGTTATTTATTTTATTGTTCTTATTTGTCGTAGAAAGCGTGAGTTTCGTTTTAAATTAAACCCAAGAATTTGCTCACGACACGTCCATAATTTTTGCATGAACTAAGTGAAATTAAAAGTGGCAGCAAGCTAAAAAGGAATAAAAAAACGCAGCTGAAAGGAGGACTTCAAAAAGAGAACAATGTTTAGGTTTTGAAAGAAAAGAAAGAAACGCAGCAATGGAGAAAACATCAGCAGCATGGGTGATAAGAAAAGACACGACATCGGAGAGTGAAGAGTAGGCTTGGAAGAGTTTTGAGGGACAACACAATTAATTGGATAGAAAACGTTGTGGCTGAGGGAAGCATGGAGAAAAGCAGAAACGCAAGGTGTGAGCTGGTTTTAAGAGGAGTGAGTTTAAATTGTCACATCTGCTACATGGAGTGGGAGCCCCACCATGCACTCACCAAGCACCCAACGTGGAGGAAGCTACAGGAGGAATTAAAGAAAACAAACAATAAAGTAGCTTTTACTTGAAAACAAGGAGCAGGAATGAACGTGAACAGCATGGAGGGAAGCAACAATTAAACAGAGGGACCGTGCCAAAGCAGAAGGAGGAGCTACACCAGCTGAAAAAAAAAACACACATGACAACCAGCTAGAAGCCATCAACGTAACCAGCTAGAAACAAGGAGGCATGGGGTGGTTTGGAGACAAAGAGAAATGATACAAAATTCACGTGGAAGGAGGAGAGTTGAGGAGGAGTTAAAATGAAAAAAAAACAAAGAAGTATGGGTGTGTGCATGGGCTGTGCGTGAAAAAAGCTGGGCAGTGAGCTGGAAAGAAAAATAAAAGGGAGTTAACTGAAAAATGAGAAAAAGGAGTGAGTGTGAAGTGCGTTAACCAGAGGAAGTGTAGACTGAGGGTGGGGTGTGTCTTATGTGCGTGAATAAAAGGGCTGGAGAGTGAGAGTGAGTGTGGGTGCAACGTGAGGTGTGTGAGTAAATGAAAGAGGAGTAAGTGACAAATGAGCTGGGCGTTAAATTAAAAAAACCAATAGAAGTGAAGTAGCGTGAACTGAAATGGGGGGTGAGTAAACAAGTGAAGGCAGCTAGTGAGAAGAGTGGCGTTGTCTGGAAAGTGAAGGGGGGAATGCAAGAGAGTGAGCTGAAGGGTGAGTGGCGTTGTCTGGAAAAAAGGAGAAAAATCAAAGTGTGGTCTGGTGAAGAACTAGGGGTGCGTGAACTGCAAAGTGAGTAGAGAGGAGGGAGTGAACTGATGAGAGTTAGGGGCTGATGGGAGTTGAAGCTGAGTGGACTAGAGAAAAACGTGAGAGGGGGTTGTGAGTGAACTGAGAAAAAAAGGAAAGACAAGGGTGTGCGTGGACTGATTTGTGCATTAAGAGGAAATAACGTTACACCAAGGAGGGTAGCATGGTCTGGAAAGTGGGCTGTGTGTGAACTGAAGAGTGGAAGGACCAGAAAATTAAAAGGAGAAGTTGGAAGCTTGGACACAAGGGAGACCCACCACAATCAAAACAACGCAGATCAAGCAGAGACGCAGGCGCAGCTTGAGGAGACCACTCAGTGACGCACCATTAGAGGGAGACCCGAAAACTCATTCATTTTCTGTTCTATTATTTAATCTCTCCTAATGTTGTTTGCTGAGCATAATTTCTGTGGTATTCTTCCTATCATGACTGAGTAGTTTCCCCGAAGCTTCAAGGTTGGGCTGAAGCTTTTAGTTAATTTTATGGATTAAATCTCGGTTGATTTATTTGTATGAATTTTTGGTTTTGATTTTTCTGTTTTGAGATTAATTTTGCTGGTATTGTGTTTGGCCAACCATTACTTGACGTTAGTTGTTAATTGAGGAACCGATAGGTGAAAATTAATAACGGAACTCCAAAACAGGGAACTTATAAATTTCAGATTTAGACATAAACTGAATTTATGAGAGAAAACCAGGTTAGCAAAGAACTTAATGGGTTATGCTTGATTGCTAGTTTACGATAGTAGATTAGGATTATTACATAACACTCCTTTGATACCTTGAAAAAAGATCTAAGAAACTCTAGGCTTAACCTTCTATCAACCAAAATTCGCCTCATAAATTGACCCAGGTAAAGTCCATAGGAAATGCTAAAAGTGAACCCATCCTTGAAGCTCACCACATTCCATTCAAATTAACCCCTAGAAATATTCGCAATTTTCCTTAGCCCTGATGTTGTTATTTTTGCTACTTAATTTTCTTATTTTAATTCCCCATTTTTACACAATAGCTAGTCCAATTAATTGAGTGATCCAAGCCTAGTACTTACACAATTACTCCCTGTGGGACGAAATTATACTGTACTACTTGAGACCCGTGAACTTGCGGAACTCCATCAGTTGCATGTTGAGAAATTATTGTTCATGTGTCATTTGTATTTCAGGATGTGATACCCATGATGTAATGTGGCTTGGAATACCATTAATATTTCCTTTGTAGATTTGCATCCATGAACTTTATATTATTCACTTCTGCTTAGGGCACAACTTAAAAAGAACTTAGCCTTTGAGTTTAACTGAAATCGAGCTTTCTGATTAGCTGACCATTTGTCACGAAAGATGTTATTTCCTTCATCGTCTATTGGTGTATATGACCATTCTCACTGATATCCTAAAGATCAATATGTGTGGATTCTACAAAGAGTCGCATCCTGTCCTTCCAATAATGATAATTTTCACCATTGAATGCAGGAGGTCTTGTGATCGAGGCACCTTCAGCTATAAAAACATGAGATTTAGCCATGCATCTTTGTCCTCATTTTGTAACAGTATTTTTTGAAAACCTTGGTCTGATACCAACTAAAGTAAATCACTTGTTAATATAGAAATCACATATAATATGTAAAATACACACAAAGTGGGGTTGAATTGTGTAAAATCTTCAAAGCTATTAATCTTTAGAAATTTCTTGAATTTCTTTACAAATTCAGATGATTACAAAAATAATTTACTTAAGTCGATGAGTAATGCAATCGCAAGAATTATTATCTACTCTTCTAACAACAAGAAAATTGAAAGATAAGGGTTAAAGAATAGACGCCACGATTTTATGCTAGTTCACCCTTAACCTTGAGCTACGTCCATTCCTCAGAGTTTGTTTAAGATTTCACTATACACTTCAACTTTACAAGTATTCTTTTGACACTTACAGAGCCTCTTTAGGTCTCTCTCACAAAGTATTCTTTATCTGCTTTCTTAGCCTCTCCAAACTCTAGCTTTTTCTTTCTTTTGGAAAGACATTGTTTGAACATCACGTTACAAATGTATTCACTCTCTTTCTTTCACAATTGAATACAGAGTTTCTCTAAGTATTGTACAATTAGATTTTGTCTCTTGTAAAAAATGTTATCTAGTTTTTGACTAAAACTAGTATGTATAGCCTAAGTCTTCAACTGTCTTCTTGAGAAATTGCTTCTTGAATCTTCTAGAAACCGTTATTAGTTGAGTCCTATAACTAACTCCAACTAACTAACTGACTGATATTCTAGAATAGTTTCCATTTGGACATCTGGTACTATAGTTCTTATGGTGTTGCTTCTTCTCATGTCACTTTTCTTCTGTTGTCACGCTTCTTCTATTATCGACGTGTATCTTCTTATGATGATGTTTATCTTCTTATATTGTGCTTCTTCTAGTGTTGTGCACTTCTTCTCGTATCGCGCTTCTTCTGATGTCACGCTTCTTCTGGTGTCGCGCTTCTTCTATTGTTGACCATATATCTTCTAGTGTTGACCATATGTCTTCTGGTTCTATATCTTTTGGTGTTGACTTTATGTCAGTTACATTTTTCTACGCACTTAACAATCTTATCAAAACAGTTCACACATTTATAAGATTATTATTATTTGATTGCTATTAAAATTAATAGAAGTGAAATCTTCTTGATTTAACAATAATTAATGAATTAGGTATGATTGAATGAGAATTGAGATATTATATGACTATATGATGATGGGAAAGAATTGACGAGTGTATGATTGATGAATTTAGGGTAATCAAACTTACTTAAGGTATAGCCTAATTGAAAGCAAGTTATATACAAGCTATGATGAATGAATGATCAAGATTTGTGAATAAGGTTACATACCTGGGGTAATAAATTAAGCATGCGTTGAATGTAACGCTTATACATATGTATGATTTAGTACTCATTTGCTTAAACAAGTTAGTAAAGTGTAAATATGTGTGTATTGCATGTATAGAAGCATAAATAGTCTGATAACATCCAGACATTGCTAGATCATCAAGGTAATAACTATTTTAGAGTGTATTGTGAATTAACCTAGATGTTTTCTCACTATATTTGAATTGTTTTTGATTAACTATCAAATATTAAACTGCTATTGATATGATTATGATAATTTTGTACATTGATGGTCTGAAGAGTTTGATATTTAGAACTGTATTGGAAGTGTTTACAAATTGAATATGTAATATGAAATATGTTATCAACTATATGTTGAATGTCGAACTCAAATCTGATGGATATGATAAATGACTATGCACATTGAAAGAAAGTGATTGAAGACATAGTATGTGACTAGATGCATTTCATGGCATTGATATGCATGATTAGATAAAGGAGTTGTGACTGGAGTGACCAGTCTAAAAAGAGCTTAAAGCTAAAAAATGTGCATAAAGATCCACAGGCTCAGTGATTAATGAGCCTGGTATGCACTAAGGGGTATAGGACGGTATCTAAAAATGAGCTCAGTATCCACAAAGGAATACGGGACAGTTAAATAGGCACTCAGTCACAACAGAAAAATGAAAGTGGAGTCTCATGTGCATTGCATATATATCCTTACATGTATCATTTGAATTATTGCAAAGAAAGACTAAATTGAGTTGATATAATGATATGCTATGTTAATGTACATATGGATAAGATGAATGGTTGAAATGAATGATTATATTATTATGAAATAATTATTTGAAATGTTTGAATTCATAATGGGCTTGTTGAAATATGATGTATACTATGATCAGGTGATATATGGGATTTGATTTTGAATGACGTAAGATATTGTTTGAATTGTATTATACACCTATGATGTTATGTTCTATTTTGAGTGAGCACATTGATGATAATTCACTCACTGAGTTCACAAAACTCATTGACTTTCAGGTACTGAGGAAACCTTACTTCTAAGGTAATGTAGTTGCACTCTAGTATTATCAATTTTGGAAACAATAAATGGCTCAAAGGTCTAGTCAGCTGATGTATGAGGAGTTTAGATAGAATGTACTTGCTTAGTTTCTCATTTTATGTAGAACATTTTGTAGAGAACAGTAAACTCTCGATTGTTTTTGTAATGTAATTATATGAATTATGGAATGTAATGACAATGTAAGCTTATGTTTGTCAATGAAATGAGGAAATTTAGTCTTTTGAATACTTGTGTACTATATGATGCCATAATAAGTTAATATGATTACTCTAACATACCATGCTCATAGGGTATGTTTTTAAATGTACTCTGGATATTCAGGCATATACTCTATGATAGTGGGGTGTTACATCATAGTATTGAAACAGTAAATAGTGGGATTTGCATACAGGGTAAATTGATGGATTACTATGGTAAAATTATTGACATATTTGAATTGAGTGCCCTGCATTGCCAATAAAATGAAGTGTGATATTTAAGTGTGAATGGTTTGATCCAACTCCTTATGTTGGAATAAAAGTGCACAGTCTATACAATCTAGTTAAAATCAATTAACGAAGAAGATTTAGACAATTTAAACCTTTTGTGTTGGCGATGCAAGCGATCCAGGTGTATTATGGTCCTTTTTCTAGCTTACAATGAGAAAAATCATATTGGTTAGCCGTGTGCAAAGTATAACTAAGAGCTATTTCGGATTACATGGAAAAGGAGAAAATAAGAGAATTAAAAGTGAAGCATTTCAAGAAGATATTTATAAAATCAATGCATATGTAACATATGACAAGAATTAATGTTTGAATGATCCAAATAATGAATGTGTTAAAATTTCATCTGGAGAGGAAGAGGAGGGCAAGAGATCTAAAGAGGAGCCTGAGTTTGATTCTAATTCTTCGAAAAAAGAAGATGATGGTTATTTTGATTTACAATTAAGTGTTGAAAGTGATTAATTTTTGTTTATAATATAATACTATATGAATAAATCCATTATTGCATAAACAATATATGTTATATATTGAATTTATATTGTTCTATTATTAGAAAATTCAATAAAATGTGAATTTCAGGTTAAAATATACCACAAAGACAAAATAGGATATGATGTTGCCAAGGTTCAGGTTACCATGATTTGGAGAAGCCAGTGCATTTCCAGGTGAAGCATCACATTCTACAGATACTACTACATATCCAAATGAGGCATCACCTTCTGTACCTACTTCTATACCATCTAGTAGCCCTGTTATACCATCTACTAGCCCTACACCATCCACCACCTCTATACTGATAGAGATACGAGGAAACATTACGAATGAAGGAGGTGACTTCTAGTTTGGGGCTAAGGGAGTTGGTGGAAGAATGTAAATCACAATTGTCAATGATTTGAAAGTAAAATTCTAAAAAATTTGTAATACATGATAACATCATAGGCTTATGTTGAAGTTATAAGTTTTAATTTGAAAATGATCCAAAATAACTTATTAGGTTAGTTCCGTCTAGAATGTACTCAAGAAATATCTCATCCAAGTTTAAGGAGAGGATAGATCTCAAGGGTTATATATAGAAAAATGTCTCTTAGCTGACAAAGGATTTTTATTATCATAATTTTGAGGTACACAAAATGTATTCTTTAATAATTTTTATTTTATCTAATTTTATGCATTAATTAGATAAATATTGTCGTTTATAAGTACTTAGTGTATAATTTCTTGTTTTAAAAAAGAATTTTTTGGGATCCAAAATCTGATGTTGTAATTTATAATGTATGAGAGAGGTGAGCTTGTACATATTATAGAGACTTTTTTTTTTACTTCGATACACAAGAATGGTGTACAACCACCATATATATCTGAAGAAATGCGGGGTCATTGGCAGCTGTATTGGGCATCACTCGAGGCAATATCCATTTCAGAATGCAATTTTGCTAAGAAATTTGGAGGACCAAATGGAGAGAGCCTTCCCGTATACATTAAAGGTTCTTTGACCAACCAAGAGCATGCATTTAACCTTATAAGTATCAAAACTTTACACTTGTATTCTTATTTTGGTACTTTGATATAAGATATTTGATTTCAATGTAATTTGATGTATGAAATTTAAAATGAAAATATATGTGCATTATAGAGAATAATAATGTTATAACTGTCAGGTGACATTAATGGTTGTATTGTTGAGTTAAATTTTTTTGTCTAACAAGGGTAAATATCATAAATTCTGCTAATATTGCGTAAATAATAGTTTACTTATAACATTTTATTCTGATGCAGGAAAAGTCTATGGGTAGGAAGTTTACATCACGCCAGCTCTTTTTGCACACTCACACCAAGAAGCATGATGGTATTTGTAACATCTTGTTACCTACAGGGAGGTTAGAATACTAAATAAGAGTAACCAATGAGAGCTTAGAAAAGCATTTTCATGCTCATGCATAATATGGCATACACATACACATGAATAGTAAATTTTTCTACACATGAAAATAATTGTACATGCATTCATGAATAATTCCGGGTATAATTAGATTGAGTTGTGATTATTGGAAAATTTTGAGAACTCGAATTTTATTTATATTGGAAATATTATTGATCATTAAAATTGTGATATTTTTGAATTTTGGTGAATTTTAATGAATTTTGGAAATTATAGAGTATTTTGGAAAATTAGGAAAAGGAATTAAAAGGATATTGGAGATACTTAGATTGTAAA
>JAOTIZ010001705.1:0-11516 GCA_027123425.1 Erythroxylum panamense | reverse complement strand
TATTGCTTCCGCTGCAAGATGATTTCTTAAAAAGTTTTGAAATCTATCGTTTCTCCAAACTAAGCATGCTTTCTTTTCCGATCCAACAGTGTTTACTAAACTTGACTTGAGGTTTGGATATTATCGATTAAAGACAGCAGAGGCTAATGTACCAAAGAGTGCCTTTAGGAGCAGGTATGGGCATTTCAAGTTCTTAGTAATGCCATTTGGGTTGACAAATGCCCCAACTGCGTTTATGGCATTGATGAATAAGGTGTTTCAGCCCTCTGTAGATCGGTTTGTAATTGTATTCATCGACGATATTTTGATGTATTTGAAAAGCAGTGAGGGACATGCAAAGCATTTAAGAATGATACTACAGATTATGAGAGAAAAACAACTGTATGTCAAATTCAGTAAATGTGAATTTTGTCTAAATCTAGTGGATAGTAATTGGGCATGGTATTCAGGTGGACCTAATGAAGATAGAGGTAGTAATGAAATGGGAAACTTCGAAGAAAGTATCAGAGATCCAGAGTTTCCTTAGATTAGCTGGATATTACTGGAGGTTTTTCAAGGGATTCTCTTTGATTTCAACCCCTCTAACTAAACTTCTGAGGAAGAATGTGGCATTTAGATGGAATGATAACTGTCAGAGAAGTTTTGAGGAGTTGAATCATCAGTTGACTACAGCACTGGTGTTAGCTATTCCATTTGGTTTTGGAGTTTATATTGTGTATAGTGATGCTTCACACCAGGGCTTAGGATGTGTACCAATGGAACATGGTAAAGTAATAGCATAGGCATTGAGACAATCGAGGTCTCATGATATGAATTATCCAGTACATGATTTAGAGCTTGTAGTAGTAGTCTTTGCTCTAAAGATTTGGAGACATTATTTATAAAGAGAGACATTTCAAATATACATTGATCACAAAAGTCTGAGACATCTAATGAGTCAGAAAGAACTAAACATGGGATAGAGAAGGTGGTTTGAGTTGTTAAAGGATTATGACTGCACAATTGATTATCATTGGAAAAGCAAACATTATGACTGATGCTTTAAGTAGAAAGTCACATAACAGTGTAGCTCAGATCTATTTATCAAGGTTACCAAGCTTGATTCAGTTAAAAGCTTTGAATGTAAAGTTAAATCTCAAGCATAATGAATACTTGACAGCCACATTAAAACTGAGACCAATGTTGCATGACAGAATTAAAAGAGTTCAAAGTGATGATTCGGAGATGATGAAACTGATTGAGAAAGTTAAGATGAATGTAGATTCTGACTTTGAATTGAGAGATGAGACATTATAGTTAAAGCAGAGACTGTGTGTGCCTGAGTCAATGATCTCAAGAAGGAAATCCTAAAGGAAACTCATATGGCTACCTATGTTATGCGTCCTGGCACGACCAAGATGTATGACACACTAAAACAACATTTCTGGTGGCCTAGAATGAAAAAGAAAGCAATGGAGTTTGTTTCTAAATATATAGCATGCCAGTAGGTCAAAGCTGAGCATTAGGCTCTAATCAGAAAGCTTCATTCGTTGCTTATTGCAAAGTGGAAATAGGAACGAATTACTATAGATAGAAGAGTTTATAATCATCTATGGGCACAAAGCTAAATTTTAGTACTACATTCGATCCGCAGATAGATGGACAGAGTGAGAGAATTATCAAGACTATTGATGATATGTTTAGAGCATTTGTATTGGAAGTTTTATGGAACTTGGGATCAGTACATAGCATTGATTGAATTCGCATACAATAATCATTATCATAGTAGCATCAGAATGGCTTCGTATGAAGCATTGTATGGTAGAAAATGTTGATCGCCACTATACTAGGATGAAGAAGGTTTTATAATGATTAAAGGTCCCAAATTGATCTAAGATAATGTAGATAAGGTGAAACTAATCTACAGCTAAATAAAAGCGGCTCAAGATAGACAAAAAAGCTATATGGATCAGTATTTATGGGATATGGAGTATAGTGTCAGGGATAAAATATTTCTGAGAGTTTTTCCTTGGCAAGGCGTATTGAGGTTTGGTAAAAAGAGCATGTTAAGCCCGAGATATATTGGTCCTTATGAGATTCTTGAGAGAATTGGGCCTTTGGTATATCGCTTAGCCTTACCTACTATGATGTCACAAATACATGACGTATTCCATGTGAGTATGCTCATGAAATATAAGTCTGATCCAACACATGTGTTACCTGCTCAGGACATTGAAGTTACTAGTAACCTAAGCTATATTGAGAAGTCAGTTCAGATATTTGGTTATCAGATAAAATTACTAAGGAATCGAGAAATTCCGATGGTAAAAGTTTAGTGGCATAACCATTTGAGTAAAGAAACAATATTGGAAACTGAGCAATATATGAAAAAGAAATATCCCCACCTGTTTCATCAATTAGGTAATAATTTCGAGGACGAAATTTCTTAAGGAGGGGAGAGTTGTAACATCCCATGTTTGAGGCTAGACCTCATAATTGTGAACTAAGCATACTAAGAGCAATTAGAGTGCATTGCATGCTCATGCATCATTATATTTTCACACACACGTGAATATTTATTGTTGGCTTATTTAAAATAATTGTTAATGCATTCATTAACATTTTTAGGTATAATTGGCTTATTAACGCGATTTAAAACGTGAATTATGAATTATTTGTGGTAAAAATTTATTTAAATACTGTTAGTTTTAATTCAGAATTTTTGGTGAATTTTAGGAATTTCTAGAATTTCAAGTATTTTGGAATATTAATAATAAACTAATTAAATTGATATATGTGATAGTAGTGAATAGTGCCACATAAAATACATGCAAGATAGCCATGTAATATAAGATTTAGTATAGTTGTTTCTCTATTGATTGTCTCTGCACCGAAAACATTGATGAAAAATCTTCAGCTTGTTTACCAACATGAAAAAACTAGTTATTTTTTTGTACACTTGATTCCCTCTTACTTCTAGAAACTTTGTCAAATTAAATAAGTGATTTTGATGTTGTTTTACTGTTGTTAATTCTGCATATGAATTTATCATGAACTATTAGACAAATGCAATTTCGGTGATTAATGAATGAGATGATAAACGAAAGATCAGCGAAATAGGAATTGTACAAAAAAGCATGTAAGGCTCCAAACTATACCCTAGTAGCAATGGTATATGTTTATGAAAGTATATGTATGATAGGTGTTAAAAATTGAGATAAGATTGAGCATATTACTTGAATTTTTGTTTGATCAATTATAGTTCGTGATTGGAATTAATACATTTCATTAGAGAATTAAGGTATTTAAATGTATATTTTGACTAGGAAAAATATGAAGTGCCAAGTGAAGTTGATACATGAAAATTAGTATGACTACACCTATATTTTAACTGATATTTGGCACCATTGGATGGTTGACATGTGAACTGGTTTTAAAGGTGACATTACAAAGCAATTATAATGACATGTGGACTTTCATTATAATTAGACAAATGACATTACATGCATTAAGACATGTAGCTTGTTAATTTGAAGACACCTAGCAAAGCAAGAGCTGAATCACTCTAGCTCATTTTGACAGCCCACTCACTAATTTTTGTTCCTTTCAACCAAAACTACTAACCCATCTCAAATTTTGGAATTTTTCTTAGTTTTGGACCATTTTCACTTACAAATATTTATGTGTGTTAATTGTTTGGAAGGGCTGGTTCAGCTGGTTCTTTGAAGTTATAGAGGTAATGGAGTTATAAACTTGGTATTCTATTATAACATATGCCATTTGATGTTTGAAATGAATTAACTGTGTGCTGAATTAGTAAAGAATTGAGCTTAGATACATGCTGGAAACAGGTTAGGTAGTGTAGTTCCACTAGAAACATATCACAATTTTAGACATATCTTGGCTTGTAGGTATCTAAATTGGATGAAGTTAAATTCAAATTAAACTAAAAAGATATATCTACAACTTTCATGAAGGAGTAGAAATCAATTTCTATTACTAAGTGCCTCAAAATTTGGCTTGAAGTCGAGTTTCTAGATTCTGTCACTGTTTGTGAATAGTTTAAAGTATTTTGGGGATAACATTCAACATACTAAACCAAATTGTACAAAATTGGTGTCATTAGAAACTTGAGACATTAAGGAATAGTTGTTTAGAAGAACTTTTGCCCTAAATTCTTCGTTTTTATTGTCAAAATGATCGTGTAAAAATGACTCAAAAGTCTATTTTAGAAAGGGTTGGAAAAAATAGACAAGGTGAAGAAAAAGGCTTCGTAAGTCCACCAGGAGTGTCGCGGTTGTGCATGCACACAATTGAAACTTCCCAGGACCAGCCAGATGTCACGGTCATGCATGTACACAATCGCAACTTCATAAGACCACCCAGAGTGTCGCGGTCGTGCACGTACACGATCACGACTTCCCTATTTATCTGAAGAAGGTTATTTTCTGAACATACTTTGATATTTTTTTTATAACTTCTTCATCCAACATTTAACTAACTTGATTTTTAAACCAATAGATTCATAAGACATTGATTTGCATCCTAAAAAAAATTATAACCATCTGAAGTGGATTGATTGATGAATTTAAGATGGAAATATGACTGTGCTGAAATATGATAACAAGGATGGTTTTACTGAACATCCTTCGGTAATTGGACTATATTTTGATCTGTAGACCTCAAAATGAGAAGATTATTGATTCTGATTAAACTAGATTCATAAAGGTACAATTTTTTTGAAGTGGTTTAATTTATATTCTACCTCTAAGAATTTCAGAATCTGATTTGAAGTTGGGATAAGAATTCTATTGAAGCTTAAGAACAGTCTAAAATCTTTTGAATATAAAGTTTAGTACACTAAACCAAATTGGATGAACTTGGTATCATTGGAAACCTAAGACATAGAGGGAAAACTATCTATAAGGAAGTTTTATCTAATTACCTCACCTTCCTGGTGAGAATAATTGAGAAAAATGGACCTGAACAATGGTTGTAAGATAAATCTACATTGAGCAATTGAGTATGGTTTCACATGATTGATAATGTGACAAGATTAAGGTTAAGAAACTCAAGAATTTTTCATGAACATGCATCATAAATTTTTAGTGTACATGAATATGCATAAATTATTCCATAATCATGCACAATAGTGATATGTGTTTGTATTAAATGTTATAGAAGAATGTGTAAAACGACTTATAGATAATGCCAGGACTTCTAGGCAACAAGAAAAAAGGACCTTTTGTAAGTAATTTAGACGATCAATTTTGTAAGTAATCTAGTAAGAATTTTTGTAAGTAATTTAGGCGAACTCATTTGTGAGTAAATGTTTGTAAGTGATCTTTGAGTATCTGTGAGTAATGCAATAAGAAGTTTTTGATGGTTTTGTTTTGACTGTTTTGTTTGCTATTAATTTTTCTCCATTGGATGATTTGCAAAGCTATCATATTGATATGTTTAAATGTTTGGCATGAAACCAATGAATGATATATGTATTGAATTTCATACATTTTTGGTTTTGTAACTATCAAGTCCTAGTCTTAGGTAAATAGGCAAGTCTAAAAGGGTATGCAGCTGCTTCTAGACACTTTGGAGTTAGGACTTTGGTATCTTCTAGATACTTCAATATTAGGACTTCAGTTTCTTCTGGACATTTTAGTATTGGGACTTCGATCTATTCTATTTAGTGATGCCAATCATTATATCTTCTATATAAGTCCGATTACCCACTTCTATTCATGGATTTATAGTCTAACTCATTTTGTACTTTAATCTCTGTAAGCTTTCATAAGAAACAAACCTTATTTTTTATATGATGGGTTAACACCCTCTTATGAAAATATATTCTGTATTTTTGTATGTTCTATCCTGCTATTGAAATATCTAACTTTAGCATGCAAAGTGTTTTCAGTAATAAATCTTATTCTGTTATGAATTTTAGTATGTTAAGATGCTTTTGTACAATATGATTCAGTACCTGTTGTGGATATACCTAGTTTAGTTATTACTCACTAAGCTATATGCTTAGCAAGGTGGATTTGCCCTGTGTAGGTTCAGAGAGAAGGACTTAAGGACTAGGACATGTCAACCGTAATGGCCAATGGAGTCTAAGTCTTGTTTTGATCAAAAAATGTATTTTGAGTTTGATATTTTGGCTTGTATATAAAGTGTATGATTCAAAATTGTCGTAAGTTTTGTAATAACTAATTTCAGACTGATTTTCGGTTTGAAACAATTTTGATTTAAGTTCAATGTATAATATGATGTATGCTTGTTTTGAATTACTTCCAATAGAAGACTTTGAATGCTATTCTTCCAAAAAATATTTTGGTTTGTTTATACAGTCTTGTGTGGCCTCCACATATCCTCCCAGGTGGTACATGGGCACTATAAAGCTTGAAAGAGGTTATGTTGTTATATTGAAATGGATATGTAAAAGTGCTGAAAAGTTGATGTATGAAATGAAGTTTTGGTGAGGTCCTTATATAGAGTTGATGAAAGTAAAAAGAGAAATAAAATGCAAAAAATCGAATTCATAAGAATGAGAATCATATTTTGATGTATAAGTGTCTTACATGTTAATTAAAGATTAAATAAGCTAGAAAAATACAATAGAGAGAGAGGAAGTGAAGTTTTCAATTTTTTTACGATTGAAGAATAAACTTGAATTTGATTTGTTTAGAAATTGTATTATAGTTATAAATGTTGTAAGATGATTTAGAAGTGAGTAATCTGGATAAGATTGAGAAAAAATGGAAGGAGAAGAAGAAGATACGCTGTGAAGTAGAGAAGGAATCACGATCGTGCTTCAGTACAATTGTGACTTCACTGTTGGAGATCGCAAATCACGATCGTGTTTCTACAGGATTGCGACTTCGTAGGCATAGGAAGCATTCGGCATGACCACTACTTTCAACGTTTTTAAAAAAAGTTGTTCTTAACATCCTTTGGTATTTTTGTTATAACTTCTTCTCCCAACATCCAAATGACCTGATTCTTGAACCAATAGATTTCGAACACAACTCTACCTCTCCATAAAAATTGGTAGCCTTATGAATTTTTTTGAAAAGATTGACTGAATGAAAGTGGGAGAATCTATTGGAATAGAATGAGGTGGAATATTTTACTGAACATACTTTGATATTTTTATTAAATCTTGACTTGTAGAGTTCCAAGTGATGCGATTCTTGATTAAATGAAGCTACAATTTTTAGGAAGAATACAAATTGTAATTTTGGTCTTAAGAATTCCGAAATATGTTCTAAAGTTGAAGTAAGAGTTTTGTTATAGTTTAAGAGCAGATTGATATATTTGAGCATAACTTTTTGTACACAGACTCAAATTGAATGATCTTAATGTCATTAGAAACCTAAGATAGAGGAACAATTTGTATAAAGGAAGTGTTGTTTAAATCCTTCATTCTCTGGATCTTATTGACCATATATAGTTGACCAGAATGGAATGTTTTTAGAAAAAGATGAAATAGGGAGTGAGTGATTGAATTTTGTCACAATTGGAATACAAATGATATGTACAACAATGTATGATAGAAATATACCTAAGAAATTTTCAAACATAATACAAGAAACATAGATACAATTTATTCTATTTCATAAGCACTCTAGTAATATGAAATTGTTTCTATTGCATACAGATGAGCCACTAGAGTGATTGCTTCCAGATATTGCCGAAACATCAAGGCAATAGGCATAAGGGAACAACTATGAGTAACCTAAGATGGCCTTACTTTAGTTGTTCTATTCTGTATATTACTACACGATATTGATATATTGTTGAACTTCATTGACTAATTGTGTATTGAATTTTGGACAATATATATCCAAGGCATTTAATTCATACAAACAATATTATTAGTGCTACTTATATGTGAATGAGACTGCCTAATTGAAAATTATGATTCATAACTGAAAAGTTAAAAGTTAGACCTAGTCCAATGACTACTGATACTGTGGCTGAAACTGTGACAGTTAAACTTTGATAATACATGCAAATGAAAGTGATTGAATTGATGACTGAATTGTAATATGCATATCATTTCAATGCATGTAATATAAAGGTTGTTGTGACTAATGTTGCTATTGACTGACTGATACTGTTACTAAGAGAGTTTAAAGCTCTGTGGTAGAGCCTATGCTCCCACTATATACTAGGCCCAGTGTTCATAACGGATACGAGAGACTAAAAAACCACAAAGTTACAACATTGTAAAAATGAATGTGAGTCTCATACATATTGCATCTATATATGACTGGATTTCGTTGAATGATTTACAAAGATGTAATGAAATATTAGATCGATATGAATTGTGTAACTGAATGAACTATGTGACTATATGATCTGAGTGAGTTTATGATGAATGTGTTTTGCTACATGAGTGAACCATTGAGGATGGTTACTTTACTGAGTTTGCAAAACTCATCAAAATTGCACCACTGACCTTTACAGGTCTGAGAGTGATAAGACCTAGCTTCTATGACTTTACTGAAGTAGATTTTGTGCCATTCAATATCAAAGATTGTGCAAAGGTCTGTCTACTGGGATTGAAGATGTTGTGGTTATTATCTTTTATTACTCCTCAAATATGTAGCATATTGCAAAGAATGACCTGTTTATGCTCTTTGATGATGTTAAACTGAATGCTACAATGTAACTATAGTTTTTGATATAAAATGAGGAAATTTTGGGTTTCAGTAAATGTGACTTATGGTTTTAGTTACGATGCCATGTGATAAAGTGAAAGTGAGATAGTTAATATGCCATTTCTATTGGGCATATGCACGTGATGCCAAAAGGGGGCAGATGCATGTGTCAGATGGGAGTGGGATGTTATAGTTGTTGTTTATGGCAAGCCGAAGAGGTGAAGACAATGAAGAACGAAGGAGATTGTAGGGTACACATCTTAAGTTAATGTTTTTATTTTACTACATCTATTGACACATGTTTGATTATGCATTTTTTGGGTTTTGTTTTATTTACTGTTGCGTATTTTGATATGTGATGCATATGATGCATGATCAAAACTCAACAGTGGTATCAAAGCCATCTTGTGCCTATTAGATGTAGTTTATATTACACATGCAATAGGATTGCATGGTTGTGACTGTTGTAGGTCTGTTCTTAGAAAATTCAAAATTAAATTATGAAAATTTGTTTTCATGATTTTATTTCACTGATATTCTCATGAGATGTTAGTATATCGTTTTAGTTATTGAAAATTGATTTCAATGTGAATGAAATATTTATTGTCGAATTCTAACAATATGCTGGAAAATTATTTTCTGATGACTATATGTTGTTGGTTGGCTAAACTGATGAGGTTTAATATGTTTTTCATCGAGTTTGATTCTAGAAATTTTATGTTAACATATTTAGAATGTGCTTATTCCTCTGGTTTTTTTTATAGAATTAATTAAAACTTTTTATACTATTTTTTAAAATATTAAACAGATCTGGTCGGTTTTGTTGAAATTGATGGAATTGTTTTATTTCATAATTCTGCGTATGTATATTTCAATTCCAAAACCTTAAATTTTTTTAATGTGATAACAATGTGTTATTTTGATTAATTAAGCATTATGAAATGATTTTTCTCGAGTTAAGATTTCTGGAAAAAATTTAGATGTCAAATTTGTCATTTTTAGCATCTCTTTATCTTGATAATTTTCGGGTGATTCCAAAATTATTTTGATCAACTTGAAATGGCATAGAGATGTATGAAATGATGATCTGATGTTCTAAATTTTTTTGGAAATTTTGGAAATTAATTTTGAATTAATTTAAGTAGATCATTATTTCCTAGTAAGACTAGAAATTGGCATGTGGCAAAATTAAAATGTTTAATTTTGACATCTAATAGTCAATTTTAAGGTGAATTAATTTTAAATTAATTACTAAAATTTAGATTTTAATTTAATTTGATTAATATTAAATTCTAAACCAAAATGACATACAAGATTAAATTTAGCCAAAATAACACTTAGGAAGAAATTTGAATGAAGAGTTGAATCAACTTACAAAATGTAGGATCCATAACTTTCATAACCAAATTTGATGTGTTTAATATATGCATTAGAGGATATATGTTAGGAGTATGTGTGGGCTTGCATGATGGTGGTTATGGGCTTAAGCCTAATATGATTGGGATGTCCATATTATGTTATATAGTTATAGAAACTATATATATATGTGATATATACAATACCTTCCTAGTTAGATGAGACCTAGGTAGAAATCCCTTATTTAGAGTATTAAAACTATCACCTTCCATTAATATGGTGTGAACCAAAGTTCCTTTAGAGTTAAGGTTTGTAATATCTCGTTACCCATGTTAAGGCTAGAATAGTGCAAATTAGAAAATTACTGAGATATTAAGAAATGCATATCATGCATAAGTTAAATATGGCATACAAAAGTACATGAGAATATTCATTTTTGCACACCAATATAATTGTACATGCATTCATTGACATTTTCTGGGTATAATTGAGTTATTAATGCAATTAAAATGTGAACTGTGAATTATTTGTTGTGAAAATTTATTTGGAGAATATTACGATTATTTCATAATTTTTAGTAAATCCTACGAAATTTTTTTAAAATTTTGGGGTATTTTAGACTAAGAAAAATATTGAAATAATGGACCAATTGTATAGTCACACATGGACTACTTAATATATAAAAAATGTAATACATGCACAAGGACACATAGTACATGTTTTATGTGGAAGAATCGGTATAGCTCTGTCTCATTATCTTGTCCTTGACCTAGAGTATGGCTTTTAAAACTCTCTCCATGTTTGCTCCTCACCGAACAACAAGTTGTTAATTTTGTATCAATGATTCACTCTCACTATTGGAGACTTTGTGAAACAAGTAAATGATTTTTAATGATGTTTTACTATGTAAATGAATACATGCATGAGTGATATGGGAAGAAAAAAATTTGATAGTGAGAATGAAAAAGTACAGAAAAGCTAAACTGAAATGGAGTTGTGTTGAACCCCCCTTCTTTTAGTGGAATTTAGAAATATCAAATGTATGAAATAAGTATTTTTGTATATAAATTGTGTTATAGATGTTATTGTGCCTAATTGAAATATGGGTTTGTGTATGGCCTTGAATTATGAATTGGTATATGGATGATTACTGTAACATCCCATCCCCGATGGGAAGGATAAATTGGTCAATTGGGACAAGCTAGTGGTTTGCATTGAATATTTTGATTGATCATTCATTTGGCCTCTAATTTTAGAGGAATGAGTCAATTGGCTCATGCACTTGTAGGCATATGCATTCATGATGTTTCTCGACATTTAATTGCGAGCATGAATTGATTGAATTGTGAACTGAAATTTGACTGAATTGTGAATTGATTGAGAAATTAGGAGTTATTGGGTTCAAATAATTGATTTAAAATAGTTTAAGAGTGATTGGTAGTTGATAGTGGCTTATAGGAAATTTTCGGGAAATTCGGGAGAAAATGCCCGGACCGGAAATTTTTGAGTGACAGACCG
>JAOTIZ010001698.1:0-11517 GCA_027123425.1 Erythroxylum panamense | reverse complement strand
TTATCTCCAAAGCTTCTTTTGATTTTTTTTCTATATTCTAAAATTTTCAGAATTTAATTCCTAAATTCACCAAAATTTAAGTGTCACAATTTCACTAACCCATAAATTTTCCAATGTAAAACATTCATAATTCTAAAAAATTCACAAATCAATCCAATTATACCTGGAATTATTCATGAATGCATATACAATTATTTTCATGTGCAAATAAATTCACTATTTATGTACAACTGTATGGCATATCATGCATGAACATGGAAATGCATCTCTAACTCTCATTAGACACTCACATTTACCATTCTACCCTTCCTACTAGTAATGGGATGTTACATAATTCATACTTCAACCTTCACAATACCATACACCTGTACCCTCCCCATTTGATTTTCTACTTTTACCTTCCCACCTTCCCACCCATACCTCTACCAATACCCCCACTCTTGATGCCCCAGACATCCCATCTCCTTCGGCTGCTTCTCTTTGGAAGACTTGGAAGCATATAGTTGGGGAACAAACCCCCTTAACCTTAACCTATTCACCACCCATGAAAATGGATGGAAAATTGATTGTTTGCCCCCATCTTGAAGTCTTGAAGGAGGGAACACATAGTTGGGAATCTACCATTGTTGGATTTTCTTTAACAAATGACCACCCTTTCCATTAGTCTCTCAATGGGACAAACAAACTCTGAAAAACCAGAGGATTGATGAATGTTTTACTTTCTGAAGATAACTTGATCCTTTTCACCTTCTATTCCAATTCAGAAGCTTAAAAATTTTGGAGGAAGGTCCACAGAACTTTCGTAATCACCCTATCTTCTTACAAGCTCTATGGCCTAGCTTAAATCTAGAAACTCATAAGATCCAAAGTATATCATTTTGGATTAACTTCTAAAACATCCCACTTAGATATTGGACAACCCAAGGGTTAGGTTCACCAGCAAGCTACATAGGTCGACCGCTATACATGGACGAACACACTGCCAAGAAGAAGCATATTGACTATGCCAGAATTTGCATCAGTGTGGATCTTTCCAAAGAACTCCCTGATGAAATTATGATTATGAGACTAGGAAAGAAAGAAAAAAATATAGGCAGACACTATAAATATTTCCTACAATTGGAAACTTCCTTTTATCTTTGAAACCCACGGGCAGAACCTTTAAAACAGGTAGTTATCAAAAGCTTATGGGGCCAGTTGATGAATCTCAACCTCTTGAACCCATAAAGAATCTTAATCCTTTGACACCAAATATAGAAATGTTATCCACAGATATAGACACAGTTGCATTGTTACTTCCCGAGCCTTCCACAACATCTGTTAATATAGACATTCAAAATAATGAGCTGTTGAAAGAATGTAATACAACGCATAATCATCCACTCAAGGAGCACAACATATTACACAATGCAGAGAAGGAAATATCAGTAGCATCTTATGCAGTAGTTGCAAATCAACTAGATGACGCCATTCAAATTGTAACCTTGATAATTACTTCAAAAATTCTAAACAACCCTACAAAAGAGTTGCCAATTGTGAGTAATTATACCCTACTAACTCATATATCATTGTAACCCTTATTGCTCCTACAGGAACTAAAGAGTATGTAGAAAATGTCAAATTTCATACTATGGAGAGAAGGACATCCAAAAGGGGCAAAGGGAAAGGCTCCACAAACAAACCTTTTAAATATGCCCATCATTTTATGGAATGTTAGAGGAATAAATTGTCCCATTATACTTTCAGCCTTAAGGGACTTTATTTTACTGGAGAAACCTCTCATCATTAAATTACTTGAAACCAAAATCATTTTAGAAAATTTGTCCAAGTTGGAGATTTTTGGTTGCCATTGGAACATGCTCATAAATCATAACGATCATGCTCTTGGTAGAATTATTATCTGCTATAGGAGAACTCGAGGTTGATTTATCAGAATCGACTGATCAAGTTATGCATCTTAATCTATTTTTCATGTAGGAGCACATCAAATTGAACTTACCATTCATATATGCAAGCAATTTCAAATTTTAGAGAAGAGGCTTATAGAACAACCTTAAATCTCTTAGCAATAATATCTCCAATTCGTGGTTTATTTGTGGTGATTTCAACTCAGTCTTATACCCATCAGAAGCACAAGGACATTGCAACCTAAAAAACTATGTAGTTGATTTGAAAGAATTTATGGAGTACTTAGAAGTGACTGATCTTAAATATGTTGGACACATTTTCATATGGTCCAACAAACAGAAATTTGTTTGGCATATCAGGAAAAGATTAGATCATTCCTTAGTAAATGAGATTTGGCTTTGAAACTTTCCTAACAGTGTCGCAACTTTTAAATATCCTCTCTTCTCAGATCACACCCTATTTGTTGTGGAAAACTTATTCCAAAAAGTCATCAAGCATCATCCTTTTTGATTTAACAATTTCTCAGTGATTGTACCGGGGTTCTTTAAAGCATGTAGAAAAGGAGCACATTATTATTGTCAAAGGATCAAACAATTTAGTTGTGGTCAAAAATTGAAGGTCATTAAGCAAGAAGTAAAAGTGCTGAATTCCTTGCAAACACCCATAACTTCTATAAGTAACTCTTACAGACTTGAACTTCAGAACATATAATCTCAACTTGCTACCAATCCTATTGATCAAATGCTACTAGACAGAGAAAAGTTGTTGTTATTATAGTTCATATAGGCCACACGCAACCATAATTCTCTTTTGCAATAAGGAGCTGGAGTGAACTGGTTAAAGGATGGAGACCACTATACTATCTTCTTTTCTAACTCAATTCTTGCAAGGAAAATTACAACAAAATATACTCCATAACTTATAGGGAAGGCATAGTACTTCATACACAACAAGAAATTCAAGAGGAGGCTGTAAGCTACTTTAAGGGCCTTCTCAATACCCTTAGTCCCTTTACTATTACTCTTGAAGATCTTAGGAAAATTTCCCTTAAACAAATCTCACCCTTGGGTTCAGATTCTCTTACTAATGGACAACACTGAAATAAAATTTGCAGTATTTGGAATGGATGGCTCCAAATCCCCAGGCCTTAATGGCCTTAGTGGATATTTCTTTCAAAAATCCTGGAGTACGATAGAATATTTTATTTCGCCAAAGGGATTATTCTTAAAGAGATCAACAAAACCTTTGTCTGCTTAATTCCTAAATGCTATACACACATTGGAGAATTTAGACCTATCACTCGTACAAACTTCCTTTATAAATTCATTTCCAAATTCTAGCCACTAGATTGAAGAAAACACTCACTCCACTAATCAGTGACAACCAAGGTGCCCTATTCAATGGCGGACATATAGGGTATAACATCCTTATAATATAAGAGCTCCTAAAAGGTTGCTCTATGTCTAATTACCCTCCAAACTACGCAATCAAGATAGACTTTCACAAAGCCTTTGATAGTGTGGGACTTCTTATGGACAGTGTTAAAGGCTTATGGGTTTCCAGACATTTTCACTCATTGGATCAAAGAATGCATCACATCTACTTCTTTGTTTATATTGATCAATGACACTCTTACCACACTTTTTAAGGCAACAAGAGGTCTCAAACAAAGGGATCCCCTGCCCCCTACTTGTTCATTCTTCGCATGGGGACTTTCAACTCATTCATTAAGTATGAAGTGTTGAATAACTCCAAGTTCATGCTTGATGAACTTCCTCAATAATGTCTCACAAAGATGTAAGGTATCTTCTAATGCTAAAATAGGAATCTTATTAAAGGAATTATACTCTATAAGATGTATAAGAGTAGAGGAAGTGAAGGAGTACATCATTAAGATGGTCTACTTTCAGACTAAGCTGAGGGCATTAAATATCTATATTCTTGATGCTTGTATAGTTCACTAAGATCTTAATACACTTCCATCAGAGTTTGATATTTTGGTTACCACATATAATTCTCAGGATGAAGCTTGGGGCATAAATGCTTTGATCACTCATTCTGTTACTGAAAAAGTGAAGCTAAAGAATATAACTCATACAACCTTAATAGCAATTAAGAGGAAGGCAAAGGTAAAGCCTTATAAAGAAATTTAAATTTTCTTCACACATAGATGCTAGTCAATCTAGTGTTGCTAGAGGTCTTGAGGATGTTGTAAAGACTATGATGTATTTATTTTGTAACAAAAAGGGACATAAAAAAGCTAGATTGCTAGAAGTATAAAACCTGGAAAGAAAGGCAAGGGTTATTAAATAACTCTTTAGCTTGTATGATCCATGAGTCTAATCTTGCCACAGCACATCAAGTTCTTAGTGGCTATATAATGGAGCCTCTAATCATGTTACTTCTACAATGTAGGGATTCATACATAAGAGAAAGCTAAACAGGGAGGAGGAAAAACTGATGGTGAGTAATAATAAAGAAGTTGAAGTAATTTGTGTAGGGGTGTTTGTTTGAACCTTGATACAGGGTTCACTCTTGTATTAAGTGACGCGTTTTATGTACCATCTTTTAGTTAGAATTTGATCTATGTATCTGTTTTAGATAAAGAAGGCTATAACGCTTTTGTTGTAAAGTTATCTTTTAATGCAAAACCTATTGATACTACTTTCTTATCGTATGGATTATATAGAATGTGTCTTGCCTCTAATGAGATATATTCTTCATATATTGTTGAACATTTCATTAGCAAGAAAACCCTAATAAAAGAAAAGTCATAAATGTTGGGGCATAAAATGTTGGGTCACATTTCCAAAGATAGAGTTAAGAGATTGGTTAAGGACAACATTCTCTTAACTCTAGATTATGATGATCTGGAAAGATTTGTTGACTGTTGTAGGAGTAAGTTGACCAAAATAAAGGAAAGGGGTTAACTCATGCTTCTGGCTTATTAGAACTCATTCATAAGAACATATGTAGACCTTATAAAGTTACATTGTATAAATCTATATGTTTTTTGACATTTATTAATGAGTATTCCCATAATGGATATGTGTTATTGCTTAAAGGCAAGTCTAAAGTTCTTAAGAAATTTAAGATCTTTAAGGTTAAAGTTGAGAAACAATTGGAAAGGTTAATTAAGATTTTATATCTAAGCATGGAGGTGAACATTATGACAAACACTGTATTTTAGGATAAGAAAAAGGTTTGTTTGCTAAATATATAAAATCATGTGGAATAGTAGCCCAGTTCACTATGCCAAGAAGTCCTGAGCAAAATAGTGTGGTTGAAAGGCAAAATTGCACCTTAAAGGACATAATGAGGTCAATGCAAAGTATGACTAATTTACTTGATTACCTTTAGGTGGAGCCATACAGACTGCCTTATATATATACCTAATAGAGTCCCAAGCAAATTAGTTTCAATGATGCCTTTTGAAATCTGGAAGGGGTGGAAGCCTAGTCTCATGTATATTTGTGTACAGGACTACCCCACTAAGGTACGAGTGTATAATCCTTATGAAGATAAGTTGAATTCTTGTTTTACTCATTATTTTGTTGAATATCCTGACCACTCTAAGAGATACAAATTTTACTACAAAGATGGGAGATCTAGAATAGTTGAATTATAAATATTAAAATTTTAAAGCATAATGTATATGATGAGTCTCATCCGTCAGATGATAGAAGGATGGATACTAAATTTATTTCATATCTATCATTCATATAGTCAAAGCCAGTAGTGGACTTAAGTCTTAGTATCATACTAGTACAGGGATAGGAACCCGTACCTGTACAAATTGAGGTTCTTAAGGTACAAGAGCACACCAAACTAGTTCAATTAAGAAAATCCATTAGAGTAAGAAGACCTACAATCTCATTTGATTTCATAGTCTATTTAGGTAAATAAGACTATGATATTGAATATGTAGTAAATCTAGTTACTTTTATAGAAGCTGTTTTTGGACCTCGTGTATGTTTATGGTAGGATGCAAAGAGGGATGAGATGCAATCTATAAAGTATAATAAGGTATGGAAGCTTGTGGTATCTCATAATTGTAAACTTATTAGTTGTAAATGGATTTACAATACCAAAAAGGACTCTTATGGTAAAGTTGAGCAGTTCAAAGCCCGTTTGGATACCAGAGGATTCACTCAAAGAGAAGGGATTGACTTAATGTTACCTTTTCTCCTATATCCTCTAATGATGTATTTAGGTTGATTATGGAAATAGTGACTTATTATGAAATGGAGCTACATTAGATGGATGCCAAAACTACTTTCTTAAATGTATACCATTGTGAAAAGGTTTATATGGAATAACTTGAAGGATTTTAAGATAAAGACAAAGCTGACATGGTTTGTAACATGAGGAAATCCATATATGGTTTGAAATAAGCCTATACAAAAATGGTGAATAAAATTTGACAAGGTTGTTACCTCATTTGGCTTTGTGAAAAATAAAGCTGAAAGATACTTATATTACATGGTTAAATGGAGTAAGGTTATCTTTCTACTTTTATATGTGGATGAGATCTTGCTCTTTTCAAATGACTTGATCATGTTACATAAAGTTATGTTAGCTACATAGTTTGATGTTAAGGACCTTGATCAGACATCTTTTGTCCTAGGTATTCAGATTCACAAGGGTATGTCTCAATCTTGGTTAAGTCTCTCACAAAGAGCATACATTGAGTGAGTGTTGTTTTAATATGGTTGATTGTAAACTTTTTACAAAGCCTACCTCTCTTGGTGAGATTATCTTTGGCATAATATCCAAAGAATGATATAGAAAGAGAGGCTATGAAGAATGTGCCTTATTCTAGTGGAGTTGGTAACCTAATTTATGTCCAAGTGTGCACTAAACCGAACATTGCATTTATGGTTAACTGCTAGGTAGGTGTCTGGCTAACCCAGGAATAAACCATTAGAATGTAGCCAAATGAGTGTTGAGATATTTGAAGGGAACAAAGGCTTATATGTTGAAATTCAAGAAAGTCAATAGTTTAGACTTGATAGGTTGTACAAATTCAGATTTTGCTATGTGCCTAGATGATAGGAAGTCCATATCAAGGTATATATTTATGTTAGCAAATGGTACAATATCATGGGAGAGTGTCAAGCAAACACTGGTAACTTCCTTAACTATGCATACAAAGTTTGTTGCATGCTATGAGGCTACTTCACAGGCAATTTAGCTCAGGAACTTGATTTCTAAGTTGATTGTGTTTGATTCAGTAGCTACACTTATTTAGTTATATCATTATAATCCTTCTACTTTAATGTTTAGTAACAATAATAAGAATATCATAGGGTCTAACCATTTGAAGTTTAAATATTTGACTATAAATGAATTAAACAGAAAGATGACATTAAGGTGAAGCATTTAATAACTGAGTGTAAGTTTGTTGATGCTCTGATTAAAGGACTTCTCCTAGTTATTTTTGAGTGACATGTGTATAGTATGGGTTTACTGAAGTCGTTAGATACCATTAGTTAGTGATCACTGTATTTGCTCTTGATATATTTGTACAAATTTCATGTATTATGATAATATATTTTTAAATATATTGATGATCATCATTTTCTTCTCAGTCACATAGCTTGTTATACATTTTCATAATATAGGTGAAAATCTTAAGATTTATGTTGATATTAAGCATTTGTAAAAGGTCATCAGGCATATATATATAGATTAACCTTGAGCCTATGTGTTTTGGACACATACTGATACATATATAAATCCATGGATATTGTAAGACATAGGGGATACAAGTTTTTAATCCCATAAGGGTTTTCTCTAATTTGGTTTTGCATTCGATAAGAGAAAACAAATTTCTTTGATATGGTTTAACATAAAATTTGAAGAATTTGACACCAACAAAGGAAATATGATACATTTTAGATGATAGGGGTATCATCGTAGTTTACCACAATCAATTTTGATATTCATGTTAGTAAGGTATTAGATATGTATGATTGTATTGGTTGTTTGTAATATATGACACATGAATTTGAAATTTTTTTTCGTATTGAAAGTCTTACAGGATTGAATGATGACTTTCATTATCTTTGGATCAAACGTTTTAAATTGGTTGAGTTATATGTTGATTTTGTCTAACCACTTTTGCTTCACAAGGAATCACGTCAAAGATGCTAGATGTTATTCTTGTGGATAACATCATCTCCTCTATGATGAATATAGAATTTACCATATTATTCTCACTCTTTACCACTAATTCTTGATGAGATGAGAGGCTTAACCATAAACATTTGATTAGGCCTGTTGGTTTTTGTGAAGATGGAGATGAGAGTCTCTTAGTTTATGAGGACATGAAAAATGGTTCTGTTTACGATCATTCACATGAAAAGAACAATGTTGCAATAAATTCCTAGAAAATGAGGATCAATATTGCATTAGATGTTGCTAGAGGTATTAAATATCTACAAAATTATATAGTCCCACCGATAGAGGAGGACAACAATTGTGAACAAGCGGTGATATTTTTTAATTTTAAATAGGTGAGTATTCTTGCTTGTCACATGGGCGATTCGAGTTCAATCCCTAGCAACAGCATCAAAAACTTGTTGAACAAGTTTTATATCTAATATAACCTTTAATACCCACAAGTATACAAATCATATCTTGTAGTATAAAAGGATATTGTTCCCACGAGGATTATGCAATAGCTAACAATTTAAACTTAACTTTGTCTAAGGTATTTAGAAATTGATTTAAATTAAATTTAAATAACTAAAACTAAAACCAATAAATAAATAAAACAAAGAAAGTAATCAAATAATAATTGAGCTGCCAATTAAAATAAGGGTTTCAATCAAGATTGAATATTTAGGAACTATTCTTTCTCTATTTTTGTTTCCATAATCTTGTTGAATCAATTTATGTGTTTGATCCTAGATTTCATAAGGTATTGATTACCCTCTCGCAAGATCTAATCAATTAACCCTTATTGAATTTGAAATTTTCAGATTTGCAATCTCTCGATTCATAAAACTATTCTTAACGTCTTCAATTAGATCTGAAGCTATCTATTAGATAATCAATTTCACAACCAAGATCTCTCTTCGATTGATCATTAATTTGATAACTGTGGGTCTATTAAATTTCTAACTCTCATTGTACAATCCAACACTTATTAATTTTGACTCAATCTCTTGATTTGTTGTCAGGTTTATACATGAACAATTATCACAAACATCCAAGATATATTGAATTCAACAATAAATAAAGTCAAAAAATAAATCCAGAATAATTCCTAATATGAGTATATAACTCTATTTAACATCTTATAATTCCAATTAGACATCAACAATAATGAAAAAGGGGAAAATAGTTAAAACTCTATTTGCTCCTTGATCTAGAATGTTGAAATTTTAAGATGCTCTTCTTTATCTCACCACTTTGATCCACTTTTTGATGTCGATTGCTATTTTTTTTTCTTTTTTCTTGTTCTTAAATAGTTCTTGAGGCTTCTAGGGTTTTTTCTAGGTTTTTCCTACGTAATTTGTTCCAAAAATAGTCATGAAATGCCAAGAGACCAAGAAAACTTGCATTTGGAAAGCCTCTGACATGATTGTGCCTTTTGAGGCACGATTGTGCTCCTGCTGTTTTAGTCTTTGGCACGATTGTGCTCCTTAAGGCACGATCATGTTAGCTTCAAACTTCCTCCATTTTCTCCATTCTTTAATTTCCTAATTTCCAACACTCATAAACATATCAAACACATCTTGAAACATAAAATTAAGACCTAATTCTTACTCTAAACCAAACAATCCTTTAAAACATAATCAAATACTAACAATAACACAATTATAATCTTATATACATGATAATCACCTAAGAAACACTTAAAAACACACTTAAACATCTAACAAAATATAGTATAATCCACATCTATCAACATCCCCACACTTATAGCTTTGCTTGTCCTCAAGCAAAAACTAAAAAAAAAACATAAACATACAATAATGGTACAATGACATTAAGGATGTGCTTAGTTCACTTGGGGGAATGGTAATGAGAATTATAATGGATATGGTGAGGAATGGAAGTCAATGGAAATTGATATGACTTCCATTCCTTATTATATTGGGGGGTATAGAGTATTGCCCCAAAAGGGGATATAAAACACTGTTCATCCAATTATAATATATTACTAATCATCCTTTTTCATTCCTTACCCATTCTTTTCTTCCCATACCAATTAACCAAGTATCCCCTGAATCTTATGAAATTAACTTAACCTCAAACATTAATCACTCAAAATGTTCTAACATACTAACTTATTCCTTTTAAGTTTAAGTGTCTTGATTTGAATATATATATATCAATCAAAATATTAACGCGCTATTTATACACCTATGACACTTGTAAGCATGCATTTATTATTATTGATCAATCAAAAAGGCAAACTATCACTAAGTAACATTTCATGAAAATTCTTGCTATTTGTGAAAGATCAATAAGCTTTATTTATTGTAACATCATTTTTTCAAGATTTTCTCTAACCTAGTCTTTTGACATGAAGGCAAACACCATATCATGAATGTCCCTTGATTATTCAACTAAGTCACATTTTTTATTTAGCTTGATTGAAGCATCATTCGAGCTTTTTGACGTGAAGACAAACATTTTGTTATAAATGCCACCGATTACTCAACTATATCATAACTCTTAACTAGCTTTCGACTCTATTCTTAACCCAATTTTCTTAAAAAGGGTTAGCAAAATAGTTATTTTATTTAATATATATTTTATTATATTTTTAATTTCTTCACCTACCTCATTTCTTCTTAATCAATAATTCTTATCAAAAGGTACTAATAATTCTAACTAATTCAATTGACCACAATTATAAATGTATACCAACAAAAGTCATAAAGTGAAAAATAAGTTTCATAACTAAATTAACCTATATATTCATCCCAAAGACACGTAAACATACAAAATTCATAAGTTACTATGCCTTTACAATTTAAATGACCATGTTTCATGCTAAATTAATTCCATTCAATTATTGCTATTGACACATTCACAAAAAGCACACATCACATTGTCATCCTAAAAAACACAAAATGAAAATGCAAAATTCACACACACTTGATAGATACCTATGCAAAATTCACACACATATGATATGCAAAGCATATACATCCCCACACTTGAACAACATATTATCCTTATAGCGCCCCCTTACCGTAGGGTACACACCGGGATGCCCGTAGGTCATCCCGATACAAATCCTACGATAAGGGTGCACTACCAGCAAACCCTACTACAATCCACATGGCATCAATAACAACATAAACACAATCGGAAATTTTGAAACTAAAATTTGCTTTCTCATATCATTCCATTGAAACCATAAATACACAATCTGACATTGATCACTGTCTATACAATACTCAAAAGAAACTACAACAACTCCTAACTAGGTCATCCCCAAAAGTCCCAGCTGACCAACCTTTGTTCCATGACTTCTCTTGCCAACACGGTCTACGAGGCAGGAAAAGTCTCTCTCTCTCTGGAGCTAGGAGTCTACTATCACTGTCCTGAAAAATATTTGCAATGTTGGGTGAGTTTGCGAACTCA